>JAXIVJ010014591.1:0-33974 GCA_036785665.1 Chirona hameri
ATATATATATATATATATATATATATATATATATATATATATATATATATATATATATATATATATATATATATATATATATATATTATATATATATATATATATATATATATATATATATATATATATATATATATATATATATATATATATATATATATATATATATATATATATATATATATATTATATATATATATATATATATATATATATATATATATATATATATATATATATATATATATATATATATATATATATATATATATATATATATATATATATATATATATATATATATATATATATATATATATATATATATATATATATATATATATATATATATATATATATATATATATATATATATATATATATATATATATATATATATATATATATATATATATATATATATATATATATATATATATATATATATATATATATATATATATATATATATATATATATATATATATATATATATATATATATATATATATATATATATATATATATATATATATATATATATATATATATATATATATATATATATATATATATATATATATATATATATATATATATATATATATTATATATATATATATATATATATATATTATATATATAAGGAAACAACACCGATAAGAGATATTGCTTTTATCAACATCATCGCCATCATCAGTCATGTGTGTGTTGTAACTATGCCTATGCCACAGGAGAGCAACACCACTGACCGCCTCAGCTAGTCATGCCGTCGCAACAGGTCCTAGGCAATCTGACACTTGTCGCACGGCTCAGTGGCAGTCTAATCTGACACTTATGACACTACTCCGGACCTCCGTCGGAGTTGGTTATTTTATATAGTCGGTTATTCAAGTAGTTTCTGAGATACAAAAAAAGGTGCGCACGTGCGCACGCGCAGAGGCACCCACCTTTGACTTGTGGGAAAGTGGGGGCTGAGAGGTCCCTAACCACACACCAAATTTGAACACAATCGGCTCAGCCGTTGCAGAGATATATAATAGGGGTGTTCACGTGCGCATGTGCAAAGACACCCACCCCTGACTTGCGGGAAACTGGCGGATGAGAGGTCCCTAACGATTCCGGGTTCGAGTCTGGCTACTGGCGCAAGTCATTCGGTTCCCCGCCCCGGAGGGGAGTGGTTCTCCTCCCCACCCGCGGCGGCATATAGCTATAGGCTGGACTACGGGGTGGGCGAGAACAACTCCCCTCCCATCCCCCCCCCCCAAAAAAACCTAACGACACATCCTTTCATCGACATCGGACCTTGGACGACTACCAGCCAGCCTTCGCCAGCCCTTCACCGCTTCCGGGTGCGGAACCCTGACCACGTGCGTGTGGCAGGGTTGTTAGACCCTTTACATAGGTAGACCTTAGCTATTTTTAAGTAGGTAGACTCATTAGATACAATGTTTTTATTGGCAATAGGCCTCCTCCACGGATTAGGTCCCCTCCACTCTTTGTAGTTTAATTTGCAGTTGCCAACACGCTCTGTCGTGTGTGGCAAGTTAATGTAACTTAGCCCTCAACTTAACCCTATCCCCATCCCTGAGCCAGCCCCCCCCCCCCCCGACCCCCCCTCAGGGGTCCCCCGGTGCGCGACCGCGCACCGCCCCGGTCGGTTCCACTCCCCGCCCCCCTCAGGGGCCTCCCAGGGACCGACCCAAAGCTAGGCTCCCCCCCGACCCCACCCACCCGGACGGACCCGCTCGCCTCCTCATGTGGCGAGTGGATGGCTTGCCCTTCAGGCAAGTAAATCCGTTCTCGGTCCGGCGTTGGCTGGTCGCCATCTGTGGCGACGTAGACAACGCCAAACCCATTCGATCAGGAGCCCTCCTGATCGAGACACTGACGTTCGAACAGAACGTCAGTGTCATGGGAAGGACCACTTTCATGAGAGCAGAGGTCGCCGTGGAAGCCCCGGCGCACCTCAACTCTGTGGAAGGTCTGTTTTGGTGCCCAGACATTGCCAACTTCTCGGAGGAGATGATCCTCCGAGAACTCGCACACCAAGGGGTGTGCGAGGTCAACCACCTTATGCCATCGAGGAAGCGGCCGGACCAGCCCAACCCGCTGCTTCGGCTCCGCTTCCGAGGCAGGGAGCTCCCTAGCCACATCCATTGTGATTATGTGGCTGCCCCCGTCAGGGAGTGGACCCCCCTCCCCCCGGCAGTGTCGGCAGTGCTGGCACTACGGCCACCTGAAGTGGTCGTGCCGGGCGCGCACCGCCACCTGTGGCCAGTGCGCTGGCGAGCACGCGACGGACGGTTGCACGCGCGCAGCACGCTGCGCCACGTGCGACCAGGACCACACGGCCTGGGACCGCCGCTGCAGAGCCTGGGGCTCGCGAGGCAGAGCGCGAGAAGCGCGAACATCGGCGCCCACCGGACGCCCCCCCCTCTCTCAGCCCAGGTCTCACCCCCGGCGCTTGGCCGGCCCTCCCCCTCCCGGAACCTCCCCCCACCCCACCGGCCTCCCGCCATACCCCACCCCACCGGCCTCCCGCCATACCCCATCCCATCCGACAGACCCCCCGACTGCCAGCCCAGTTCCCCAACCACCCCTGTCGGACCTCGAAGGCGCCGCCTCGGACCCACCAGCACCGCGTTCTCCAGCCGAGCCGAACACCGACTCTGGCCCCGCCTCCCCGGCCTCCGCAGCACCAGCGGAGCGTCGATCCTCGGAGGACCCCTCCTCAGACGACTCGCTCATGCGAGCCGTCTCCCGTAAAGTCGCCCGCAACCCCGCCCAGTCCCCGCTCCAGCTCCCTGCCCTCCCGCTCCCCCTCCCCCTCCCCGACTCTCTGAGAGTGACTCCAGTCCCTCGCTCTCCCAGTCCTCCTCTCGCCCGGCTGCACCTGAAGGCAGGTCGAGCCGCCCTCGCTCCCGCCGCAGGCGTACTCGAGCGACCGCCAGGCGTGGCTTGGACAGTAAATCTAGATGAATAACAAACAGGTCAGAATTCGTCCTCCAATGGAATGTTAGATCTTTAATATCCCATTGGGGGCAATTCAAACATTATGTCCTAAATAATAATCCGTTAGTAGCCGCTGTTCAGGAAACCCATTTTATTGACGCCGACTTTAATAACTATACTTTTAAAATCCCCGGCTATAGCCTTTATACAAATAACGTAAATGCATCACCGCGCCGAGGCGGCTCGGCTTTGCTTATCTCAAACCAACTTTTGCATCACCAGATCGACCTTCAAACAACCTTAGACGCGGTCGGCGTTAATATTAAAATCGCTCAGCTAGAACTAACTCTTATCTCTATTTATTTCCGTCCTACTGAGGACATAGACATTTATTCTTTTTCTCAGCTTATTACAAATATTAACACCCCATGTCTGATTATGGGCGATTTCAACGCGTATAGTCGGGCGTGGGGGTGCCGCTTGAACACCCGACGAGGCCAAATTATGCTGGACCTACTGGACCGGCATAATTTGGTCTTCCTTAACGATCAATCACCCACACACATACACCACTCAGGAGGCGAGGTGAATTACAGCGCCATTGATCTCGCCTTCACCACACCACGCATCGCGACACTTTTTACATTTAACGCACAATCTGACCCTCTTTTTAGCGATCATTTCCCAATTCACTTAGAACTACAAGTCCCTTCAGGACAGACAAATTTTTACTCCTTGCCTAGATGGAACCTTCGCAAAGCAGACTGGTCCTCCTTTCAAAAACACATTGACGCTAACCACCCCGATAATTCCCAGACTGACATTAACACTTTTTTAAACACTATTCTCGCATCAGCTCATCAACACATTCCACACACACGCACACACACACGACACCACTCGAGGCAGCGTACTGCCCCGTGGTGGAACACAGAATGTCAGAGAGCTGTTGCCCTCCGGAAAAGAGCATTTCGGAAATTTCAAGTCTGTATTACTGCAGAAAACGAACACGAAGTACGGAAAACCCGCACTTTGGCTAAAACAATCATTGACAAAGCAAAAACAAATCTTGGCAGGAATTCTCATCTACCTTTAATCGATTTACCTCCCTTTCAAAAATTTGGACATTAATTAGATCATTTTAAAATAAAAGACCACCGTCATACAAAATCCCACACTTACAAATACACAACACATCTTACACGCTTCCCCTAGAGGTGGCGACACAATTTGCACAACACTACGCTAACATATCATCAACACAACAATGTACACCAACTTTTACTAACCAACTTAACGATCAATTTCAATCTATTAGCTTTGACTCTAACAACGTAGGAATCTATAACTCTCTTTTTACCAACTCAGAGTTAACATACGTATTGGTAAATGTGGTAAAACTTCCGTAGGGCCAGATCAAATTGACTACTCCTTCTTTAAAAACTTGACAGAGACTGGTCTCTCCAACTTACTAGCAGCCTTCAATACCATGTGGTTTGATGGCACTTTCCCTGAATCTTGGCATAATAGTACGCTAATTCCTATACTTAAACCTCGCAAACCTAAATCTTCTCCCTCTAGCTATCGCCCTATTTCTCTAACTAGTTGTGCATGTAAGCTATTCGAACGCATGGTTAATGGACGCATCAGGACATACATTGAATCAAATAATTTACTCTCCCCACACCAAAGTGGTTTTCGACCTGGTCGCTCCACTGCGGACAATTTAGTTGGTCTTATCGACTCTGTCCAGCGCGGCTTTCGAGAGAGAGAGGTCACAGTTGCCCTCTTCCTTGATTTGAGAGCTGCGTTTGACAGAGTCAATAAGACTGCACTTCTAGTAAAGGTCCATAAGGCCGGAATTCGAGGTCGACTCGCTAAATTTATCAAAAACTTTTTAGACAACAGAACTTTTAATGTAAGGTGCGGAAACACATATTCTCCAAATCAAAATCAGGACCACGGGGTCCCACAGGGATCGGTCCTCTCCCCAATACTATTTTTAATTATGATTAACGACATTTTCAGTAATATTAACAAGATCGACAAAGGTCTCAAATTTTCAATGTACGCTGATGACCTGGCGGTGTGGTTCTCGCACCCGAGTGTCGATCAAGCCAGCAAAATGTTACAACTAGTACTCATTGATATAAAGGTATGGTGCGACCAATGGGGTCTGGACATTTCTCCAAGTAAATCTGCATCACTATTTTTTTTTTAAACCTGCATATGTGGAACCCTACATTCCATTAAAATATAACAATCAAAATATCCCTTTCGTCAAATCATTCAAGTACCTGGGAATAACGTTAGACACTCGTCTCTCGGTCATTCCACACTTTAATGATTTAGTGCAGAGATGTACGCGGCGAATTAATATTATGAAGTCATTGGCTGGACGAGAGTGGGGCGCAGATCGTTCCACTCTCCTCCAGTTATATACTTCCCTAATACGTCCAGTCCTGGACTATAACGCATTCTTATTTGACGATATATGTTCTAAACAAATCAAAAAACTGCAAACTGTCCAGAACACTGCCTTGCGGATCGTGACTGGGGCCTGTCGCACCACCAACACCACAAGCTTACACATCGACACAAACATCCCCACACTCTGCCGCCGACGCAAATACACACTACTCAGATATTACGCCAGAGCAAGTTCACACCCCACACGCCCAACATTCCACATCTTAAACCACCCCGCACCCACAAGACGACAAACACTACTACAAAAACGACACCCACTCATCAGTCACAGAATCAGACACACACTCGCACTATTCAACATTCCACACATCACCACAATGCCAACGCCACCACTCACACCTCACTGGCTCGACACAGCACCAGACACACACCGCCTCTTCACACACAACAAAAATACAGTCACGGCGGCAGAGACACATACACTCTTCCACGAACACAAAACACAACACAACACACACATACATATACACAGACGGCTCTCGAGGCGACGGCCTAACTGGTGGTGCATACTTCACAAACACAGCTAGCAACAACTTTAGACTTCCAGACATAAATAGCGTATACACAGCGGAATTGTCATCCATTTTATTAGCATTAACATATGTCAGAAAAGAAAAACTTAAGGAAGTAGTCATTTGCACAGACTCGTCCGCCTCGCTCACGGCCATTTCTTCGATTAGTGACTGGTAGAAACCCGATAGTATTTAAAATCAGACAGCTAATTAAGTATTTAAACAGTAAAAACAATAGTATTAAATTTATCTGGATCCCAGGACACGCCGGTATCCCGGGAAACGAGGAAGCCGACAGACTTGCGAAATTGAGCCTAGAATTGCCTTCAGTAAACCATCTTCCAAGCCCTATATCAGACGTGTTAAATTATATTAATTATCAACTTAACATACTGCGTCAGCGCGAGTGGGACGCTGCTCCGCATTTTCATCTTTATCCAATCAAGCCAAAAGTCCAACATTTTATATCTAGTCATCAGAATTGTAGAGAGAAAGAGGTGATATTGGCGCGCCTCCGTCTCGGTCATACAAAAATTACTCATTATTATATTATGGAGAATCTCCCGCCGCCAAATTGTCAACATTGCCCAGGTTATCCGCGCTACACAGTCAAGCACTTACTTATTACTTGCCCAGTACACAACGATAAACGACAGAACATTAATAATTACACACAACAAAATCGCATCACATTAAATCTTCAAACACTGTTAGGTGATAGTTACCCTGAATTGATAGGTCTCCTCTTAGATTATCTCTACCAAACACGTTTAGCTAATCAAATATAACAGGGGTTTTTGGCCTTGCGCATTTTTGGCCCACCGCGCAGGTTTTTTCCCCTTTGCCTTAGACGCTGTTTTTTTTATTATTCAGGACTTTTCTCCCAGCTAAATACACCCCACAACCAGGTCTCGCCGAGGCGCCGGAGCCAGGGAGACTGGCAACAGTCTCCCGTTGTTGCAATGATGGCACCCCCGGCTCCATCAACACTGACATTGTGTTCAAGTGTATTGAGTATATGTAATAAAATATGTATGTATGTGTGTCTCGTGTTTTACTTATTTTTGACCTTGAACGAAATACTTAACGTAATGTTAGATATTATATTTACTTTGAACAATAAACTCTCCGGGTTCACATAAACCGGTTAACGTAATTAGTAACGTAAAAGAGCTACCCTACTTCCTAGTTTGCTCCGGGTTCACATAAACCGGTTAACCCGCGAGATACTGGGGGGGCTATTTTTTGCCCCTCCTCCCGTTATTTTGCAATAACTCCTAAACAAACACCGGTATCGTCACCAAACTTGCAGTACCTTCTCTCACATCAATTCCACACATGTTGGCAAAAGGAAAAATATGAGGCTATGATAGGTCAACCAGGAATGACGTCAGAGTGACGTCATGTTCTTCGGTTTGTGTTGCAAAATAATGGTTTGCGGAAAACGCTGTCAAAGGTACGATATTTGAGATAAACTAAATTGTTTTAAATTAAATTACTGAAAATAGACCGGGCTATCAAACTGCTATCTCGGATTTGTGAGATTTTGTGAAATTCAAAGTTTTGAGAAATCATTTTTTTTTAAAACAAAATTTTCAAGAAAAAATCAGAGTTATCCCAAAACCGGAATATATGTGATCGAGACGTATGCGGTGAATATGTGTACCACATTTCAAGTCGATATCTTTAAAAATGACCGAGTTATGACCTTTAAATGACAAAAATCGGCCACTTCTCACAGCATTACTATGCATAAAAACGTATTTCCATTTTTGCTTATTACTTCTTTTTATATGGAACAAACAATGTTCTAAGGTCATTTTTAGCGTTCTAGACGAAAAACAAACCCATAAACATGTGTTACAACGCCTAATGACCGTAATCTACAGTTTGACCTCGTGACCTCGGATGACCTTGACCTGACCCAAGGTCATAAATAGCTTTGAAAGGTACTTAGAAGTGTCAGACACACGAATCATACCGATTCATCGACAGCTTATGCGTTTAATATAGCAATTTTGCGCAACAATTCCATCCATCGAGACCTTTTGACACGGTCAAACATTTTGTACTTGACCTGACCTGTGACGTCATCGGTGACCCCGAGGTCAACAATATTATGTTTTCCTCGATAAATTTCCCAGGGCTATCGAATGCCGTTTTAATTTTTACATTCTGTCCAGTATGTCCAGTATGGGGGGGGGGGGGGGGGCTAAAAATAGCCCGCCCCCCCCCCCCCCAGTAAGTCGCGTTATGAAATATACCCTAGTAACTCGCGGGTTAACGTAATTTTTTGCCTGGCAAATTGCCAGAGGTAATTTCCCCTCCCCGGAAAATGGCTATAGGTCGGTCCGGGAAAAAACAAACAAAAAAACCTAACGACACACCAAATTTGAACACAATCGGCTCAGCCGTTCCTGAGATATAGAATAGGGGTGTGCACGTGCGCACGTGCGGGGTCACCCCGCCCCCGAGTCGTGTGAAAGTGGCGACTGAGGGTCCCTAACCACACACGAAATTTGCACATAATCTGCCCAGCCGTTGCGGAGTTATTGCGAAAAAAATACTTTTCAACACCCCTCACGCGGCACGCGCCACGTGCAGCATGGTAGTCACCCACATGAGTCGGCACTGGTCTCAAACAGGGTAGGTTGGATGGGGCTGCTCAGCAAAGAAGTCCGCTTGTCAATCGGACGTGCGGTTGCAGGGATGTGAGCTTCTCAAAATCGTCGCCACGGGCCGGGGCGGGCCGGGTCGGGCCGGGCCGCAAATTCCCGAAGTATAGCTACCATTCGCACCAATTCATTTGATTGGTCGAATTCACTTGGATGTGACGTCACAGTGACGTCACAGTCTCCCTGCATTACCTGTCATGTACGATATCGTGTACACTGCACATGGTGGGGTGTTCAAGTGTAGTGCGTGAAAAAATAAATTTCTTTCAAAATTGCTATTAACCCGCGCACTGCAGGGGGGTTGATTTCCGCCCCCCTCAGGTTTTTCAAAGATAGCGAAAAAATTGCGGCGCGCAGCGTCGCCGAGTTTTCGTACACCTGTCAGAACATCAATTGCGCACACTATAAACAAAAAATAACCTCGGGTCATCTCAGGTCAGGTCACCAGACCAGGTCAAGTGACCCCACCTCCAAAAACGTTAACAGTTGTGCCAAAGCCAGAGTTTTTGCACCGATCAGTTTGACACTTACAAGATGTCATGAGGGCATAAGTGCTTACAATTCGTATATCTCGGAATTTTGATATCGGTGACCTAAGGTCAGGTCAATTTTGTAACCTCCCCATAATAAGTCAATGGGGAAATATACAAATGCTAAGGATATGCATGATATTAGTCCAATTACTTCTGGATAATGTTATTATAGAATATTCTTGATGATCCAAGTGTAAGTTTTGTTCAGTGACCCCTATTGGGTCATTTGAGGTCATGCGAGGTCACCATCACTTTTCTTTGTCAATAACTCCCGACATAATGAAGATAGAAGTAAAACAGACATCAATGTGTTTGTCTCGTCAAGACACGTCTTCCCATATGCACTTGGGTCATCATTTGACCTTGACCTGATGTCAAATTTGTAAGTTAAATTAACAAGGTCACCATGTATATAATTCAAAGCGCCTTGGCAAGATAAACATAATGGCGTAAACAGTTTTTCGGTATCTGTATTACATAAAAAGTTAATAGTGAAAAACGATTTAGCAAAAAAACGTCATTTTTTTCTTTTTTGACCTCTGGAGTCTCAAATGTTGAAGTAAAATCAAATTTGAGGACACCTCAGCGATTTAACATTTCACTGGCTGGCGTTTGTCTTTTTCGGTTTGTTTCTAACTAGCATAGTTTCTGAGATATATGGGAATTTCTGGAGCGATGTCCTAAAACAGGACAAAACTGGAAAATTTGACCTTTGATGACCTCTGGTGACCTCAATTTTGACCTGACCTAAATCAATACCGAAATACTTGGGATAGAACATGTATCAAGCTATCAATTGCCCTTTTCCGCTTCTCGCTACGTAGCGTAGTTTTCGAGATCTCAGGGGGGGGGGCGGAAATCAACCCCCCTGCAGTTCGTGTTCGGCGCAAAGTCCCTGCAGTGCGCGGGTTAACTTCTATTGGCGCGCCTCGATAAGTAATAGAAAACCGAGGTTGAAATATAAACACGTTTTCTGCTTTCTAAACACAGTTGTCGCACGTGTCAACTGAACTGACTTGCTCCATGGTCGTTTCGTGGAATCTCTGGGTGGAAAATTACGTATGTACCGAATGAAAACCGGAAAATCCCCATACCATGGTGTATTCCGATCACGTACCTCCACTGAGACAACCTGCAACTCTGTATTTAAAATTCAACGGCCTTACCTTCTAATATTACGTATGCGATCGAAATAAATACGTATTATCGAAATATTCAGGGAATAATTGTCTAACACTTGCTATTTTGGTCGCCCGCCTGTTTTCAAGTATAAACAAAGCCATATACATATAACACAGACGCCGAATATGTGTACTGTGCATGGTACCTAGTACCTACTGTTGCCTAACGATCTAACAACATGTAAATGAAGATCAATTGCACTTCTGCCTGACGACCGCGCCGTAACGAGAATAAACTATATGTTTCAAATGGTGCGCACCGAGGCTAAGCGCATCACACACAGCGATCGCTTCGATTATTGTCGCGGCCCAGCATCCCATTCAGGGAGGTGCTAACCTCCCCCGGTGGTATAATGGACTCGCCCAGCAGCTATGACGTCCTCTCTAATTCCGAGTGGGAATGGTCTTAGGGAAATGGCTACTTTGGGAATTTGCGGCCGGCCGCTCATAATCAGATTTTTCCCATACACCACGAAAAGACGAGCGAGCGCTTCGCGCTCGTTCGTTTTAAACTCAAATCTCGAGCTGCATCTTTGCATCCTGCAAGGTGCAAGGATAATACAAAATTGCAGCTTACAGCATACAACATACAGCATACATTTAACCTTGTAGTTAAAGATGAACCTCAGATATGAAGATAAACGTTGTCCCATTTTTTAGCTTTAATTGTTGCTTAAAGGGAAATAATGACCTTTTCCCACAAAAATGGAGTTAGCACTTGAACTCGCCAGACGAGATCAAAATATATTGTAAATTCATCACATTTTGCATGAAAACTTTCCTACCGAAAGATATTTCAAGTTATAGTTGATAAGCGTTCCACACTTTTAACGATCGGTACTTGCAAGTACCTGCTTTTGGTCCTCATCAAACTGCGGGCTTTTCCCGTAATGTTTTTTTATACGCAATGGAGTGGAAAATATATTGTGCGTTCTGCTTGTTGTGATTATATGCCCGGCAATCTTCTAAAACTAACAGCGATTGGAAAAAGTGGCAATAAAATCGGAAGCTCATCGATGCACATCAACGGCGGCATAGTTAGTGGTTGCGACCCTCAAATTTTTGAAAATCGATTCATTTTTTTTTAAACATTAGGAGTATTGTATAATTTGTCTGTGGCTGTATATAACACTATGCTTTATATTATCATGAAAATTAATAATTTTTCCCCAAAAAACTAATAAACAATAACACAAAACTGGCAATTAAATCGGAAGCTCATCGATGTATATCGACGGCGACCTATTTAGCGTCGGCGATTTGTTTACAAAGTCATTGTCACGCCTCTCGGCGCACTTAACCATTGTGGCGAGTTGTTCCTGATTAGTATACCCAAGTCCCGTAGCAGGCTTTGTTAATGACGTCACTGGTGCCATTCTTGTGTAGCATTGCAAAATATATCTGATTTTGAGTTGAAAGCTAATTAAAGACTTATTCAAATTATTGTTTTTAAGTTCGAATTTTCTTGTTAATCATTATTAAAGGTATTTTATCACTGTATTTCATAGTAGTTGACACTTCAGAAACTTATGCTGTAATAATATTGTATGCAATATGCAATTTCCTCGCCTTTTGCTATTGTGGTGCAGTGCCGAGTGCTTTGCGAATACTTGCTTCCTGGGGTTCAATTAATTCCGCCCTTATTTTATTTGAGTTGGTATAGTTTGCATGTTGTTGTTATTCATGACTTATACTGATAGTCAGTCATGCATCACGGATGCTTCACGGATTGCTTCACGGATCAGTTTGATCGGAAACGTCACAGAGCCTTAAAAAATGCCGCACTCGACGTAAACAATGGTAGAGAATGACGAATTTGTCAATGGCCTTCATGAAGTACACAAGGTACTTGTTTTGTATTTTTTCCAAACTTACAACTTTGAATTTGGGAATAATTGTATTTAATTCTTAAATTTGAATAAGATAATTTTAAACCATAACGGTAGCCTAAGAAATTGTTGCTAACAAAATCAAAAGGTCATTATTTCCCTTTAACCAATTTGTTACCAATATTTCACTGGGAACATGACTTTTTGCTCGAAACTTTCGCTCTCTTGCACTCTTGCTCGGAAACTATTGATCAGGGAGCATTGCGCTTCTGGGAGCTGGTAAAACACATTCTAAACACAAATCTAGCGATCATGATTTTAAAGCTATTTTGACATTACAATTGTTACGGTCGTTACAATCCTTACCAAAAAGTTATATCTCTTCATATGCTCGGTCACACATGAGTTAATGTTCATCTGGATGGTTGGATTGTCACAAGCACAGGCGTCGCCACGGGAGGGGGGAGGGGGGGGGGGGGGGGGGGGCAGCGGGGTAAATTGCCCCCTCCTTCAACCTCCACTTGGCGACTGAGATCGATACAGATCCGAGGAAATGCTAGGGTTAAACAAAATGGAGGAGGTTGAAGAAGTTAACATTTAGCCCCGACGTCAAATATATTTCTTAGAAAAAAGTATACTTTCAATTATTCCTAGTAAATAACCGTTGTTCTTAGTTAACGTCTGCCAGGCAGATTTGCCCCACCCCAACCTAAAAATCCTGACGACGCCGATGGTCACAAGACCTGACAAATTATATTTTTGATGGCTTACAGAATTTTAAAATCGAAAGTTATGGCCAGACAATGTCCATCATTTCATTTAAAGGGACATTGTCACCTCGCAGGCCAATATAGAGTTTTTGGTGTGTATCGGTCGATTAAGCGTGTCCGATTTCACCTGAAAAATTTGGTCCCCGAAACTCCCCCATTAGATTTAAAAAAAAATGCATTTGCACCACTCATGCTTGCCAAGCATTCGTAAAATTGGAGTGGCCACATCACTATTTAGAATCACTTCTTTGCGGACAGTTATTTCTTTTTAATGTTGCAAACTCAACATCACCATTCCGTCAGTGCACTTTAAAATTAAAAAGCGTATGCAGTTAATTATATTTTCATCAACCTTAGCCTCTTTCATAATACAACAGCAAGAATTGCTATGGCTCGACTTTGGGACCGTAGGAGTTGTGACCTATACCTTATAACACCGATAGACTTTTCAAGGTCAAGTTTCGGCGAATTCGTACGCTTCGGCTTTGGGCGGGCGCCAATACCACAGTCAAACTGGATGAGAGCGGCCATCATGAATCTAGTACTGAGCACAGCTGGGACCAACGTTTTGGAGTCAGAAATAAATACAAAATGCTTTGCCGATGCACTGCTTTAGATGCTGCATGAGCAAGTTTGAGCTTGAGCATACATGATTGTTGATCCCCACCATTCATTTAAGTTGCTTTTTAGAAATCCTCCAGAGGGGGCATATCCCTTTAAAGGAAATAGTTCACCTTCGGACATTTTTTCAGAACACGATTTTATTATATTTTTTAATACAGTTTCTTTCTTTCTTTTTAAAAATGGTCCTACATCGTGCCAATTCAGGACAGAAAGCTGTAAATTATTGATTTTATGGTGTGCGTTATTGGTCTGCGCATGCTCCATGGCAGTGCTGGCACTTCAGACGGTACGGTACAACATATATGCGCCGTATTCCTTCGCCAAAAAGTCAAATATCTTCGGCTGGAGAGTCTTTTCAGCCAAGACAAGTTCCAGATCAGGATTTCTCAACACGGGCTACAAAACTGCTATTTCAGTTCAAAACCCATGTTGAAGGTGAACTATTTCCTTTAACTACTCTATTTTCAATAATAAGCTCCAACCTGGAAACGGCATTTTCTTGCTGCGAGTGGTTACACTCCCTGTGCCTGTTGATAATAGCTTCAGCTAATTAAAGGTTGAAGTCGATTTCGGAGTCGGGGTCGGAGTCGGAGTCGACTCCGGAGGGCCGGAGTCGGAGTCGGAGTCGGAGTTACCTGAAAACCGATCGACTCCGCAGCTCTGGGCCTCCGGAACAGCCTGACACTTATGGCATTACTCCAGAGCACTCTGACACTCATGATACGACTCCAGAGCACTCTGACACTCATGATACGGCTCCAGAGCACTCTGACACTTATGACATTACTCCAGAGCACTCTGACACTCATGATACGGCTCCAGAGCACTCTGACACTTATGACATTACTCCAGAGCACTCTGACACTCATGATACGGCTCCAGAGCACTCTGACACTCATGACATTACTCCAGAGCACTCTGACACTCATGATACGGCTCCAGAGCACTCTGACACTCATGATACGGCTCCAGAGCACTCTGACACTCATGATACCGCTCCAGAGCACTCTGACACTCATGATACGGCTCCAGAGCACTCTGACACTTATGACATTACGCCGGAGCACTCTGACACTTATGATACGGCTCCAGAGCACTCTGACACTTATGACATTACTCCAGAGCACTCTGACACTTATGATACCGCTCCAGAGCACTCTGACACTTATGACATTACTCCGGAGCACTCTGACACTCATGACATTACTCCAGAGCACTCTGACACTCATGATACGGCTCCAGAGCACTCTGACACTCATGATACGGCTCCAGAGCACTCTGACACTCATGATACCGCTCCAGAGCACTCTGACACTCATTATACAGCTCCAGAGTACTCTGACACTCGTGACACCGCTCCAGAGCACTCTGACACTCGTGACACCGCTCCAGAGCACTCTGACACTCATGATACGGCTCCAGAGCACTCTGACACTCGTGGCACCGCTCCAGAGCACTCCAGATCACAAAGTTTGCCTTCCGGCCACCACGTGGACTGCGTACGGACGGCAAAGTTTGCCTTCCGGCCACCACGTGGACTGCGAACAGACGCCAAAGTTTGCCTTCCGGCCACCACATGGACTGCGAACAGACGCCAAAGTTTGCCTTCCGGCCACCACATGGACTGCGAACAGACGCCAAAGTTTGCCTTCCGGCCACCACATGGACTGCGTACGGACGGCAAAGTTTGCCTTCCGGCCACCACATGGACTGCGAACAGACGCCAAAGTTTGCCTTCCGGCCACCACATGGACTGCGAACAGACGCCAAAGTTTGCCTTCCGGCCACCACATGGACTGCGAACAGACGCCAAAGTTTGCCTTCCGGCCACCACATGGACTGCGAACAGACGCCAAAGTTTGCCTTCCGGCCACCACATGGACTGCGAACAGACGCCAAAGTTTGCCTTCCGGCCACCACATGGACTGCGAACAGACGCCAAAGTTTGCCTTCCGGCCACCACATGGACTGCGAACAGACGCCAAAGTTTGCCTTCCGGCCACCACATGGACTGCGAACAGACGCCAAAGTTTGCCTTCCGGCCACCACATGGACTGCGAACAGACGCCAAAGTTTGCCTTCCGGCCACCACATGGACTGCGAACAGACGCCAAAGTTTGCCTTCCGGCCACCACATGGACTGCGAACAGACGCCAAAGTTTGCCTTCCGGCCACCACATGGACTGCGAACAGACGCCAAAGTTTGCCTTCCGGCCACCACATGGACTGCGAACAGACGCCAAAGTTTGCCTTCCGGCCACCACATGGACTGCGAACGGACGGCTCGGCGCGATTTCCCGGACTGCTATCAGAACCTTTAATCGAAGCCGGGATCCCAACTGCATAACTTGCGACGAATCCCAGCGGACGGCGGCAGCGCGGCCGGCGGGAGTCGCGCCAAATGCCAGCTCTGAGGCGGGTTCGGTCGCATTCCGAGGATGGGTTGCGACAGCCAGTGGCACAGCCCGCAGGCCTGGTGGCAGGGGCGACACTGAGCAGCAGACTACGGCAGGAGCGGGAGTTTGAAGACCGGTTTTCACATGGCACAAGATGACGCGAAATTCCACATGTACTTTGTATTACACTACCCCCTTTACACTAAAACGTTTCCTTCGTTAATGAAAGCCGATAAGGTATGTCACCGCAAATGTTCGATAAATGCCTCAACACGGATATCGTTACTAACGATCGCGGACATCGTATATGGACACTGGACAGGGGCAGATCCAAGGAGGAGGGCCTGCCCCCAGAACGGCTGAAATGGGCAGGAAGTTGATGCATTTTCAAGAAAAATCAGGAACTTTTCCCGGAAAGATTGTTTTACAACTGTTCTGAATGCACCGAAAGAAACCGAGATCCGATTATTTTTTTAATGTAATTATTTTTGCAATTTGGACCCCAAATGAACTATTCTTAAGTTGTCCTAGATCCAGCATTGTGCTAGGTAAATCATTCATATTTTACGTTACTTTTACTAAACCTAAGCGACAAAATCTACCCCTTTGGAGTCTACCCCTAAAGTACTACAAAATCTACCCCTTTTGGGGTAGATTTGGTCGCCTGTTTGGAAGGCTGTAAATCCTTAAATATTTATTGTACGATATTTTTCCGGATCAGGGACGCCTTGTTTGTACATTTTTGAATGTATTCCTAATTGAGAAAATACCGAAATTCTTAAATTTAATCTTTTATGACCCAAAATGTCGAGGCATGTTCCAAGTTAGGAACTTGTGGGTACATATTGCAATCAAACCTAGACAAAAGCTAGGTTTGGTCCCTGAAAAAGCTACAGGATCCTCTTTGG
Source organism: Chirona hameri (assembly GCA_036785665.1). Lineage (NCBI taxonomy): Eukaryota > Metazoa > Arthropoda > Thecostraca > Balanomorpha > Balanidae > Chirona > Chirona hameri. The sequence goes on from JAXIVJ010014591.1 coordinate 16,874, forward strand.
GCTAGGTTGAATCAAAATTAACCCGCGCACTGCAGGGGCTTTGCGACGAACACGAACTGCAAGGGGGGGGGGGATTTCCGCCCCCCCCCCGTGAGATCTCGAAACCTGCACTATGTAGCGACAAGCAGAAAACGTCATTTGATAGCTTGATACAAGTTCTATCGAAAGTCTTCAGTATTGTTTTAGGTCAGGTCAAAATTGAGGTCACCAGAGGTCATCAAAGGTCAAATGTTCCAGTTTTTTCTCTCCTGTTTTAGGACATCGCTCCAGAAATTTCCATATATCTCGGAAGAATCACCATATATTCCATATATCTCCATATATCTCGGAAGAATCACCATATATCTCGGAGAAATTTCCATATATCTCGGAAACTATGCTAGTTAGAAACAAACGGAAAAAAGCAAACGCCAGCCAGTGAAATTTTCAATCGAGTTGATGTCCTTAAAATTGATTTAAGGTAATATTTGAGGCTCCAGAGGTAAAAAAAGAAGAACAATTTTTTGTTGTTGTTGTTGTTGAAAAACTGTTTTTTGCTTTTTACTTTTTACTTAATAAAAATAACGGAAAACTGTTTAGGCCATTTAATTTATCTCGTCAAGACACTTCGAATAATATACAAGATGACCTTGTTAAGTCAATACAAAATTTGACCTCAGATCAAGCTTAAGTGGTGACCCAAGTAGGACATGTTGCATATGGGAAGACGTATTTCGACGAGACCAACACATTGCTGTCTGTTTTACTTCTCTATCTTCATTATGTCGGGAGTAATTGACAAAAAAGTGATGGTGACCTCGCATGACCTGAAATGACCCCAAGGGGTCACTGAACAAAAATTACACTTGGATCATCAATAATGTCCTATAATAACATGATCCAGAAGTAATTGGACTAATATCATGCATATTCTTCAAATAGGAAGCATTTGTATATTTCCCCATTGACTTATTATGTGGAGGTTACGAAATTGACCTGACCTTAGGTCACCGATATACAAATTCCGAGATAAATGAATTGTAAGTACTGATACCCTCATGACATCCTATAAGTTTCAAACTGATCGGTGAGAAATTCTGGCATTGGCACAACTGCAAACATTTTCGGAGGTGGGGTCACTTGACCGCAGGTTAAGTAACCTTACTTTTGTTAAAAGCTCAGTTTAAAGTTTTAAGAATTAGTTGACTTTATCCCAAATGTCCTGTAATACACTACGATTCTTCCCTACCCCGGGTTTTCAACTTGCACTAAAGTTGAAACTCTTTATTTATAATAATATCCTTTCTGTTTTTTTTTATATAATGAATATAAAGGAATAGAAATTGACGGCAAGGCAGGTGGTGCACTGAACGGGTTTGAAATCCATTAAAAACATAAGAAGTTATTAAGGTTTTCATTTACAAATTAACCTAAACGACCAAATCTACTATTATTATTATTTATGTATTATGTATATTATGTATATTATTATTTATTAATTATGTTGTTAACCTAAGTGACAAAATCCACCCTCCGAAAATGGATTCGTCGATAACTCCCGATCTAATAAAAAAGTTCGGAGAACAGTTTCCGATATCTCTCGTCGAGTACAACACGGATCCGTTGACGTTTTTAAGCAAACCTAATTTTTAAAAAAGTTAGACATTTCACTTTTTGATGTTTTTGGTGTAAGTGTCCCTGGTTTTGCTCGCAGTTTGCTTATTATTGATCAAATCTGTAAAAAGCATATATGTGTGTTAAGCATGAATGGGGCTTTGTATCTAAGGTACGGAAATCCTTCACAACATGTTTTTGGAGCTGGTGGGCTGCTTAGAGAAACATGTTTTTCCACAAGTTTTTGGAACGTAACTTTTTTGTTTTGGAAAACTTTTATAAACGAACAGCGAATAAAGATGCGGCGTAACGAACTCCATCTTTTGGCAGTTCTGCATTTGAAAGAAAACCATATTTTTGAAGTTTTAAATGTGAAAACTTGTAAAAAATTATGTTTTTAAATTTGAGGTTTTTGAATATGCATTTAAAAAAAAGAGAAAAATGTGTAAAAGGATAAGAAAGACCATCTTACGCCAAATATTGAAAAAAAATCAATAGTTCAGAGGTGTTGAAGATATGGGGTACTTAAGTATCAAATTGACGGATAATCTGAATTTCCACCAAAAAAAATCATGAGTTTTTTCCAAATTAAAAATATGATTTAAATGTAGAAAACCACGAGCATGCTGAATCTGTTTTCGGATTCGGAATATGTTGTTTAGTTGTTGAGTTATTCAGCACCAAAAATATATATCCGTATTTTTTCTTTCGGAAAAGTGTCTTTTGAGTTCCGACATATGGATATTGTAGAACTCGGCGAGCTGAACAAGAACCTTTGTTTTTATTTGCTTCTACTGGGCTTACTTTTTGAGTTAATGAGTTTCGCGTATTACGAATTTTTACGGTTAATTTCTTAAACATGATATTTTATACTCATAGAATGTTCAACATTTGAAGAATCTTAAAAACAAAATTGTATTTGGAACCGGCATGAATGGGGCATCATTTTACAGGTAAGGAGATCCTTTAATCTGTCTTTTTCGAGCTCAATGACTTGAGATACTTTTAATGTCAATTTAATCAGTTTTTTTGATAATTACTTCAGAACTATTAAGTATTTAAATACAATGTAAACTGAATCATATTGGCCATGACATAACTGATGTGGATATGTATTTTATTAATACTCGAATTTTTTAAGAAATCGTTTTTTTTCGTAAAAAGAGATACCTTTTTTCGAGAAAAAAAAACTTAAAAAAAAAATAGCTTAGTTTTCTTTATTGTTAAGTGTCAACGATGGTAATTTTGTAATAATAAACAAGGATTTTTTTATTCTTCCTAAAAAATAGCTCCAAGTCCTGGGAACAATGTAATGGTAGACGGGAATGCCTATAACTTAAAAAATAGAACCAAACCGATTTCAGTTTTATATAGCCAATGAATGGACCTACGATATATGATGAACTTAATTTTTTAATTACCTTACTTTAAGTACAATACATTTTTTTGGTTAGAACGCTTGTCACTTAAAAACTAAAATGTATAGAGCCAAACGGTACCAGTTTTAGATTAATAAGATGCAGGACTTTCAACCAAAGAAACCAATAATTTTAAAATACTTAACATTAAGCACAAAATTTTAAAAAGTTTTTTTTTAGTATTTCTATTTTTTATAGGTGAAATTTTTGTCTGAGCGAAAAGTTTAAAGGAACTAATTGATAGCCCATTCAATTTCCTATCCATAACGTTTTTGTTTTGTCAAAACAAAATTATTCTAAGTATTTGTTTAAGACATTTTAGTAAAACGTTAAGTGCTACCACCTGGCGGCAAAAACACACACACGTTTTTTTAACAGTTTGAACAAACAACAATAGGGCATAATTTTACAGGAAAGGAGACCATTAAATCGGTCTTTTTAGACTTCTATCACTTGAAATACGTTTAATGTCAATTTAATCAGTTTTTTAACAATGACGTGAGAAGTATTAAGTATTTAAAGAAATTGTAAACTCTATCATATTGGTGTTGACTAAAGTTATATCGATATGTATAAAATGAATACTCGTTTTTGGGGGGTAGATTTGGTCGTTTAGGTTAGCCTAACTTAGTTTTTTTCTCATAAGAATACATGAGCATTTTCAATACCCCTGTTCTGAAATCCAGCCGAACTTATTGTTATTTGTAACAAAGCAAATACGTCATAAATACGCTTTGAAATGCCTTTCATCAATCAAATCTAAATAATAGGCCGATGATTGGATTTTGATCTAGCGTCAAGCACCAAATCGAGTTAACCGATGCAAGATCATCTTTATCAGACAACACATAGACGTGCCGCTTAAAACACGAATTTAACCATCCGTCGTCGCACTCTTTGGCGAGGGCGTGTGCGCGCATATCATTGGACCCCCCCCCCCCCTCCACATCCGGCGGCCTTGCGACGGAGGCGGAATTCTATCTGCGCGCCGCCACGGCCCCATTAGCGTGAAGCGGACAGATTTGTCCTCGCGCGCCGACACCGAATCGGCGTCACCGGTGGATCGACTACGTGAGGCGTGTGGTAAGTGCAACCCCCGCCCGGCCCCCTGTGTGCCCGCCCTCGTCCACCACCTGCCGTCCCGCCGTCCCGCCGTCCCGCCGTCCCGCCGTCCCGCCACCCGCCACCCGCCGTCACCGTCCACCGTGATCCGGCCCCGTTCCCCCCGTTCCCCCCGTCCCCCCGTTCCCCACAGTTACCCCGTTACCCCCCGTTTCCCCGTCCCCCGTTCCGTCGTCCCTCCCCGTCCCTCCCCGTCCCTCCCCGTCCCTCCCCGTCCCTCCCCGTCCCTCCCCGTCCAGGTCCCTTGGGATAGGGCTCCTTATCGCAGAGGCGTCGCTACCTTCTAAACAGTGTGTGTGTGTGTGTGTGGGGGGGGGGGGGGGGGTCCACTGCCAAGAGGGGGGGGGGGGGGGGCATACCCAGAGGAGGCGCCCCGAGCTAGAGGGGCGCCACGACGAATCAATACATAAATATCGGATATAAATGCCGACGTTACGCAGCGGACAATTCGTTTTCTTTGTATTGATTTTCAATCGAAAAAATACAGCTTTGACAACTACAAACATACACCCATCACAGCGGCACGCTCATGCAAGGACTGCGCATTGCACATCAACATGGAACATTCCTCATTCCTGACTAATGAGTGACTAGTTTAATGGATCATATCGACTTCCACTCGATGCGTTTCACTCCACATATTCACAGCAATGAATCAAGTACATTTGGTATACATCAGATGAGTATTTTTTTTTTTAATAATAAATTTAGTCCGAATGTTTTTGTATGGGTGGATTTCCGAGGTCAGGACCCACGCTAAGCAGAGCTTGTTGCGCAGGTCCTGACCTCACCACCCGATCGCGCAATTCCTGCTGGCCGGCAGAATTCAGTAGTTTTCAGACATTACATAGAGTATCAATGTAATGTCTGAAAACCTCTGTAGGTAAACGTGAGATCTGGACTGAAAGCTAGCAAACATATGAAACGCTCTTTCATAAATCTCCACTCGACTCATAATACAAAAAAAAAACGTTGGCAGGCCAGCCATCGCCTCACTGCCGTTCTGTGTGAGCCCGAGGCCCGAGGCCGAGTCAGCCATGAATGCGGTTGGGAAGGGGGGGGGGGGGGGGGGAGGGGGAGGACATGGCTGTTGGGGTCGTCATCTCCAGTCCAAAAGAAAACTCATTTCCGATCAAATGGGGTGCGCCGATCTAAGCGCCGGCATTCATGACTCGAGGGGCGACACATGCACTCGCAGGGGCGCCCCCCCCCCCCCCCCGAGAGGCATGCAGAGGCGCCGACTGCACAGTCACAACGCATTATGTCGCCCTCGGAAGGCATCATGCCGCCCTCGGAAGACATCTTGCCGCCCTCGAAAGGCATCATGCCGTCCTCGGAAGGGATCTTTCCGCCCTCACAGCGCATTATGCCACCCTCGGAAAGCATCATGGCGCCCTCGGAAGACATCTTACCGCCCTCGGAAAGCATTTTGCTGCCCTCAGAGCGTATTATGCCGCCCTCAGAGCGCATTATGCCGTCCTCGGAAGGCCTCAGAAGACATCTTGCCGCCCTCGGAAGACATTTTTCCGCCCTCAGAGCGCATTACGCCGCCCTTGGAAGGCATCATGCAGCCTTCGGAAGACATCTTGCCGCCCTTGGAAGGCATTTTGCCGCCCTCGGAGCGCATTATGCCGCCTTCATAGCGTATTATTATGCCGCCCTCAAAAGAAGTTTGCCGCCCTCAGAAGGCATTCTGCTGCCCTCATAGTGCATTATTCCGCCCTTGGAAGGTACCATGCTGCCCTCGGAAGATATCTTGTCGATCTCAAAAGGCATTTTGCCGCCCTCAGACCGCATTATACCGCCCTTGGAAGGCATCATGACGCCCTCGGAAGACATATTGTCGTCCTCGGAAAACATTTTGCCGCCCACAGAGCGCATTATCCCGCCCTTGGTAGGCATCATGCCGCCCTGGGAAGGCATTTGCCGCCCTTGGAAGGCACTCTGCCGCCCTCAGAGCGTATTATGCCGCCCTTAGAAGGCACCATGTCGCTCTCGGAAGGCATCTTGCCGCCATCGGACCTGCAATCAAGGGCGCGCCACATTTTGGGACCCGGGCGCACAGTGACGTGCGTAGAAATTCACGAAGGACTAGGTCATTGCCTTGAGGGGCGCCACCCGATCGACAGGGGCGCCACCAATATTGACGAACATTTTGCAAGGGGGAGGGCGCCTCTCCTTCCGCACGTGCTCATCGTGCTTTTAACATTTTGTGGGGCGCCGTCACTGGCCGGAGGGGCGCCGTCACTGGTCGGATGGGCGACGTCACTGGTCGGAGGGGCGCCGTCGCTGGCCCGAGGGGCACTGTCACGGGCCGGAGAGGCGCCGTCACTGATCGGAGGGGCGCCAGCTTTGCATGGGCGCCTCGGGTCAAAAGGACCAGGTCATGCCCTGAATGACCGTATACTCGGTACGCCACTGCTTGGGCCCTCACTGAGCTTGCGAGCACATATTCTGGCGGGGATTTGTTTGTTTTTTTCCTTGGTTTTATTTGGTGGGAGTTTTATTTTTTTAGAGGGCGACTCCGGCGCCCTCTCAAACCCAGAACAGACCCACTTTTTGAGGGGGTGCCTTCGACACCCGCTCAAAAGTGTGTGCGTGTGTGGAAGGGGGGGGGGGGGGGCGCCAGTTAGCTTTTACGGGCAATCCTGCGCCCATCGGCAGTTTAGCGGGCGAACGGCTCCAATTGCATGAGATCTGCATCCGATTTGGATCGATCAGAGCTATCGAACATGATCGGCCTAAAAGCAAATAACTCTGCCAGGCTTGGGTTGCGTCCAACTCCGCTAATAGTAACTTCGCGCTCGCTCGTCCTTCCGTGGTGAATGGAAGAATCTGATTACGAGAGAGCGCTTCGCGCTCGCTCGTCCTTCCGTGCTATATGGGAAACATCTGATCATGAGCGGCCCGACCCGGCTCGGCCCGGCCCGTGGCGACGCTTTTGAGAAGCTCATATTTCTGCAACCACACGTCCGATTGACAAGCGGACTTCTTTGCTGAGCAGCCCCATCCAATCTACCCTGTTTGTAACCAGTGCCGACTCATGTGGGTGAATACCACTGCGCGTGCCGCATGCCGCGTGAGGGGTGTTGAAAAGTGTTCTCTCGCAAAAACTCTGCAACGGCTGAGCCGATTGTGTGGTAATTTGGTGTGTGGTTAGGGACCTCTCAGCCGCCACTTTCCCACAAGTCAAGGGTGGGGTGACTGCACGTGCGCACGTGCACACCCCTATCCTATATCTCAGGAACGGCTGAGCCGATTGTGTTCAAATTTGGTGTGTGGTTAGGAACCTTTCGTCCGCCAGTTTCCCACACGTCATTTGTGGGGTGCTTCTACATATGCGCACGTGCGCACGTGCACACCCCTATTTTGTATCTCCCTCGGAAAGCATCAAGTCATGGGTGGGGTGCCTCTGCACGTGCGCCCGTGCGCTCCTTTTTTGTATCTCAGGAACTACTTGCCCGATCGGGTTGAAATTCACCATACATTTATTTCGCGCTCGCTCGTTCATCGCCAACTACGGCGCCTTACTGGTAGTTACGTATTTGGAAAACAAATCATGGTCACCAACACGTCTTAGGTAATATCTTTGCACGTAATTGTGCTAGAGAGCCCAATTCGGCGGCATTATGTTCATCTCGTCTACCTGCTTCCAGTGGTATATAACACGATCACTGTAGTCGCTCTCTGACCTTAAGGTCACGTGACCTGAGGTCATCCGGTGCAGTCCACGTCAGCTCGACCAAGCCATAACATCCTACTTCTCATATTTCGATGAAACTACGTGTTGGGGCTTGTCTGGTTCGTTGCTTCACGCTGTACAATTTTCAGCTCGGTCCGTCGAATGGTTTTCGAGTTATAGACTCAGGCACCTTTTCGATGTCGCGCAAAGCTCTAATTTTCACCGGGCGATATCTCCCATATAAATAATTCGTATTATAGAAACCTATATAACATCAGAAGCGCCAGTGGCCACACATTAATTTAATGTAATATTTTTGTGAAAATTCGAATATTTTTTTGAAAATTATTTTGACATGGCCTAAAGTTAGGTGACGCGATTTCGTAATTTCTCAGTTAAAATTCGCGATTTTTTTTAGGTGGAATAGGAGGATGCAGGCCCTTCGAATCACGTGACAACCTATTCCACTTTGTGATCAAGATCACGTGATGACATAATTCCATATTTCGCCGATAGTGGCGTCTGCGGATTCTGAAGACATCAAATTTTCTCATCCTTATTTGCAGACCGAGAATGCTATACAAGTAGATAAAGGTGCATTCTAGAGATAAAATTGTCAAATTTGACAAAAAAGGATATTTTTTTTCTCAACAAAACATATATTGCATAATTAAGCCAGGTCATTTAGGAAATCAACCTCAGGTCACGTGACCTTGAGGTCATGGAGCGACCTGCAAGGATCATTTTATGCATCATTGAATGCAGCTCAACGTGGCAAATATAATGCTGCTGAGTTAAGCTCTCTAGCATAATTACGTACAAAGTTATTATCAAAGACCATGATTTTTCTTAATACAAAAATATAAATAAAATATTTAGAGGAAAAAAACTATCTGCATTTTTTTTACCATCGAATGCTTATGTATCAAAGTCAATTCTGGCATGGAAAAGATCCGAATTTTAAATGGCGACATTATAAATTCACGTGATCTGACTTGAGATCACATGTTAAAATTCCAAAATGTTCGAATTGTCAAAAAATGATTATACCTTATTAATATATGGTTTCCGACGATTCTGATGATATACAGACTCGTTTATTTATATATGACTCGTTTGATTTATGTGGGAGGCCCTCTGCCTCTAAGGCCCTCTGATAATTATAGTTTTGCATAACATTACAATGTTGCCCGAGGCTGAAACTCGAAAACTATTCGACGGACGGGGCTGAAAACTATTCGACGGACGAATTGTCAAAAAATGATTATACCTTATTAATATATGGTTTCCGACGATTCTGATGATATACAGACTCGTTTATTTATATATGACTCGTTTGATTTATGTGGGAGGCCCTCTGCCTCTAAGGCCCTCTGATAATTATAGTTTTGCATAACATTACAATGTTGCCCGAGGCTGAAACTCGAAAACTATTCGACGGACGGGGCTGAAAACTTCACAGCGTGAATCTACGGCCCAGATAACCCCCGACACGTAGTTTTATCTAAATATGAGATGTAGGGATGTTATGGCTTGGTCGATCTGTCATCAGCTGTATGAGAGTCACAAACAGTTTACAGATAACTGAATGAAACGCGAGCCATACATGAACTATCCCAGCTATCCAACATCCAATTATCAATTCGTTGCTGATTGGCTACGGAAAGGTCGCTGTACATTCTGCATGTACACACCATACAGTAACTGGATGTCCGGAATCCGGATCAACAGCAACGAAATGAGAGAAAGAATCGCGCGCACGACAATCTGCAGCTCACTTAGCATCGAAGCATCAGCGCCAGCTTCACATGGAGAGTAAAACAACAATCAGCACAAGTCTCAGATCACTGCCCGATGTCCGAGCTTACGCTTTCACTATCGTCCTCGTGGCGCCGAAACACTACCTGTGTCCATCAGCCACGAGCCATCAGCCACTAGCCGGAGGGCGCGGCTCTGGCTAGTGGCTGATGGCTCGTTATGAACGGTGTTTATTGATCATTCACCTATTTTTTGCTGTCTATAAAAAGTTGTCTGCGCAATTTATCGTTATTATGAGCAAATATTACCAATCATATCTGTTGAATAAAACATCAATTAAAACACTTGTAAATGACGCCATGGCAGACCACTTTCGTTAGTGAAGTTGTCACGTAGTGCTCTCCTCCGATCGTCATATGAACCGCGCGAAGTCCTCACGGGGTCCTCAGAGTCGAATGTCTCCGATCTGACTGCTCTGATATCAGGTCTACCGGGAACGTCATGTAACAATACTGTGTATTTCTGCCCCCCCCCCCCCCTCCGCCCACCCCGCCTTCTCTGCGTCCGTCTGCGCTCAATCAATAGACACGCGCGGTACCTTTCCAGAGCATGAAAATAACCGAAGGTAAGCGGTCACCACGTGTCGCTGAGGCTGAGATGGCGCAACGCAGGCTTTGTGGCACGGAGCTGCACGTGACAGGCAACGTGAGCATGATGCAATTAACCGGTCACGTGACCCGGCCAAAACGACCCTTACCTACCACATGTCCTGGGGCTTCTACACGTGACCTGGGACGATCCCCACCTCCCAGGATGTGGGAGCTCCGAGCTGCACTGATGTGTCGGCGGCCATGTAGCTCTATATTGAAATGAATACCATAAATACAGGTATGAGTAAGGAAATGAACCAAATATCATATACCTATACCTATATTTATATTGGTATGACTATAATAAGCATATACCCAAGTTTCATTCAATCAGCACATCAATGAGTCTTACCTCATCTCAGTGTTATACTTGGCTACATGCAGGCGCCTACATACGTCTTTCCCAGTAATTTTGGGATAATATGTTGTATTGTTGGATTTTAAATGTTATTTTAAAGGGAATAAGTCACCTTGAAAGTTGTCTTGAAATTCAACCATACGGTGCATCTTGAGCTCAAAACATCGAATATGACTTTGGTTTGGACAACTGATGGATATATGTGGAGGAAGAAGTAAGTTTCTCTTTGTATTTCACGATAATCGTACGATGACAGCTGGCGTTCTGGCTCCGTCCCGCTCCACCTGACGCCAAGTACAGTCTCTGACAAGGGGCCGCCGCGCCGCCAGGGCGGCTGAGCGGATATTAACGAGGCGTCGTGATCAGAGACTACGTGCCAGAGAGTGTACCTGCCTCCGGCGGCGAGCGTTCATGTCCCGATCGTGGCCCGGAATAGCTGACATAAAACCGGTCCCACTAGTCCTGTGTCGAAATTACTTAAAGGGAAGTAATGACCTTTTCCCACAAAAATGGAGTTAGCACTTGAAATCGCCAGACGAGACCAAAATATATTGTAAATTCATCACATTTTGCATGAAAACTTTCCTACCGAAAGATATTTCAAGTTATAGTTGATAAGCGTTCCACACTTTTAACGACCGGTACTTGCAAGTACTTTTGGTCCTCATCAAATTGCGGGCTTTTCCCGTATTGCTTTTTTACGCAATGGAGTGGAAAATATATTGTGCGTTCTGCTTGTTGTGATTATATGCCCGACGATCCTCTAAAACTAACAGCGATTCGAAAAAGTGGCAATAAAATCGGGAACTCATCAATGCACATCAACGGCGGCATAGTTAGTGCTTGCGACCCTCAATTTTTGCAAATCGATTAATTTGTTTTCAACATTAGGAGTTTTGTATAATTTGTCTGTGGCTGTATATAACACTATGTTTTATATTATCATGCAAAAATAATATTTTTTCCCAAAAAAACTAACAAACAATAACACAAAACTGGCAATGAAATCCGAAGCTCATCGACGCACATCGGCGGCGACCTATTTAGCGTCGGCGATTTGTTTACAAAGTCATTGTCATGCTTCTCGGCGCACTTAACCATTTGTGGCGAGTTGTTCCTGATTATATGCTGAGAAGCGGGTATCGTCAAAGGCTATCGCATATTCTCGTTTAGTATACCCAAGTCCCGTAGAAAGGTTCGTTAATGACGTCACTGGTGCCATTCTTGTGTAGCATTGCAAAATATATCTGATTTTGAGTTGAAAGCTAATTAAAGACTTATTAAAATTATTATTTTTAAGGTTGAATTTTCTTGTTAATCATTATTAAAGGTATTCTATCACTGTATTGCATAGTAGTTGACACTTCAGAAACTTATGACGTAATAATATTGTATCCAATATGCATTTCCCTCGCCTTTTGCTATTGTGGCGCAGTGCCGAGTGCTTTGCGAATACTTGCTTGCCTGGGGTTCAAATCATTCTGCCCTTATTTCATTGGAGTTGGTATAGTTTGCATGTTGTTGTTATTCATGACTTATACCGATAGTCAGTCATGCATCACGGATGCTTCACGAATTGCTTCACGGATCAGTTTGATCGGAAACGTCACAGAGCCTCCACAAATGCCGCACTCGATGTAAACAATGGTAGAGAAGGACGAATTTGTCAATGACCTTCATGAAGTACACAGGTACTTGTTTTGTATTTTTTTCCAAACTTGGAACTTCGAATTTGGGAATAATTGTATTTAATTCTTAAATTTAAATAAAATAATTTTGAAACCATAACGGTAGCCTGAGAAATTGTTGCTAACAAAATAAAAAGATAATTATTTCCCTTTAACGTAGAGAGGTAATTCCTTCACCACAAGGCATTTTTAGATCTGCTCTACAAATCTGCTATCCCAGTCCAAAACCCCATGTTAAAGGTGAACATGAGGCTTAAGGCAAACTTTACTAACATTTTTTTTTCCTTTTCTGTGCCCATATTTATTCATTGTTTTGTTATCATCAATCATGTTATGTTAAGATTTTATTGAAACAAAATCTTTCGGTGATTTTGCGTACAGTTTGCAGTATTTATTTACTTATGCATTTACTGGCAATGTTGGGGTTGTAATATTCATAATTGGGGTTGTAATTTTTGTAGAATGCAGTTGTAGCTACAACCCCGAAAGTATATAAAGTTCCACCTATGTGCACAGCAATATAGACACGGTGTAGGGGATCTACGAGAAAGCAAACTTACTATATAAAATGCGATAAGAAGGAAATTATAAAATTATGTGGAAAAGAGGATTCGAACAATTACTATAATATGAAGTAATGTCATATTACTGGTGCAGGGGCGGATCCATATTTTTTTTAAGGGGGGGGGGGGGGGCGGGCAGGGCGTAGGGGCGCATTTTTTCCGGGAAATTGGGGCGCCGTTTCTTCAAACATGCACAGGGGCGGATCTATAATTTTTCCGAATGGGGTGGGCGGCTGACCGTTCGTTCATGTCATTCATCTTCTACTTTTAGAATGACTTTAGGCTGTGATATATGTGTTGTGTTTCATGTCTTTTATCTTTTTGACTTCGCCTGTGAGTGGAGTATGACTCTGTTGACGATGAAAGCAAATAAACAAATACACAAATAAACACACCCTTTAACTCGGTAATTGTAAGATTATGGACGCAGAGCGAATCTACAGAAGATATATGAATGAAATGGCATGGGTGAGAGAAGTTAAAACAACTCAAGACAATCGAATGGGTTTTAACAGTAGGCAGGGGTAGATCTAGTTTTTTTTCGATGGGGGGGGGGCGGCTGACCCACGGGCGGCATTTTCGCCGTCAAAGGGGACTCCATGGGCCTAGAGGGGCTTTACATGTTAATTAATAACATATATTTTCCTGCATTTTTTTACATTCTCTTACGCTTACTCATTTGCAGTTTGTCTTTTCGAAAAAGCAAAATTATAGATGTATTTAAAAAAAAATGATACTGAATTTATTGGTATAGCACTCTCACATGTAAGTATGCCGTCCGTCAGTAGCACGCATTTTCGTCAGTAGCACGTATATTCGAGCGCGATCGTGGATGTGACTAATTCTGTCACGGCTAGTCCACTCACCTCTCTCTGGCCTGCCGAAATATACCCCCTCTATCTCTCTCTCTCCTCTGACCTGCCAAAATGACAAAATCAACCTCCCCTCTCTCTCTCTCCTCTCTGACGTGCCGAAATCAGCCTAGCTCTATCTCTGCCTGAATATATTTCTGATGGAAGTAGTAGATATTATTGTCTACCCCTTCCATCAGATGCCGACGCTTCCATCTTCCACGGACGAAGAGGCGCCTTTCGTCCAAATTCCATCGTAGCCATGCGTCGTTGCGGTGCTTGTTGAAGTCCTTCCCCGCAGCGCATTTGACAATCGCACCGCCTGACATCTTCTTGCACCAAGAAGAGTTGGCAGGGAGAGATGTTCGAGTTGATGCATGGGGCTGGCGTCTCCTCTCGACTCGTGCTAACTCGTCCTATTTACCCTTGACTGGGATGACCTGCGTCGGTGGCAGCGGCATGAGCAAGATGAAGTCAATGCGCGGGGAGGACCGTGCCGAAAGTTTGTGACACGTAAATCCTTCGACTTTAAATTCCGCCTGTCAGCAAATATTGCGCGGTCGGATATGGTCCATGCAAACAGCTCTGCTTAGCGAAGGGCGCTGCACCATGGTGTCGGTGCGAAACGCATTAAAACGTAAGGTTTGAACCAAATACAAATATGCGCTCAGCTTTAGCTGACAGCACGAGGATAGACTGTTCACCGTAAGTCCAGGAGCTTCCCCGTCTCGGCATACAACTTTTTTTTAGCGGGAAAGTTATTTAGGGTAGCCCCTGCCTCGTTCGGAGTGATACACTAATTCTACCTCAATTGAAGGAATAGCATCACAGAAACTACTGTTCTTCTTGTCTCCCATGAGCAGTGGCGTACCCAGGATTTACTCCAGGAGGGGGCAATTTTTTGATCAGGGGTCATAAGGTACCCCCACCAAAAAAACACTCACCGGATTTGGCCCACTATATTTTTAGAGGGACATATTTTCAACATTTTTTTCTAAAAAAATCAAAAAATATTATTATTTCTTCTCGAAATAGGGCCCTACGGGCTCTATTTCCAAAAGGGCACATACGGCCAAGGGGGCACGTACAGATCTTCAGGAGGGGCAATTGCCCCGTTTGCCCCCCCCTGGGTACGCCTATGTATGTATGTATGTATTTACGTCTTTGGGTGATCCACACGCGACGTGGCTATAATGCCCAGCGTCAATAGATGAAAAAGGTGAACATGGTAATGACAACAGACATAACTCAACTCACCTTCACACAGTCTCACAAGAGTCACCGAGTCATGAGATGCCTACTAACAGCGCGATTAGACCTATTGACGGGCAGTTGAGTCAGTTCCGAGGGCAGAGCGTTATACAGGACGGGTGTCTGTCGATGAAAGCAGCGCTTTCCAGCATTGGTACGAGACGCAGGGACATGTAGCTGCGAGTCTGCCTTGTGCTACGCTCTCGACGTGAACGGTTGGTGTGAAACACACTCGCCAGACACTCAGGCTCACCATCTCGCAGGACCTTATGCAAGAGGCGGAGCGTGTGATATTGGACCAGCTCGTTAGAGTTCATCCAGCCAAGCCTCTGTCTCAGGTCAGATACATGGTCATATTTTGAGCGACCGAAGATAACACGAGCAGCAAAGTTGAGAATCTTCTGGATTCGTTTTAGATTGCCGCTTGAGCCGTTGCCGTAAACAGAGATACAATATCTCACCTGAGACACGACCAGGGCCGTCACAAGCATTTCGACCACACGGGTGGGAACATGATGCCTCAGATGTGACAGACCGGTGAGTGTGCCGAAGCAGCGGCGAGTCAGGTTTGAGATGTGACTATCCCAGCTGAGAGACTGGTCGAAAGTGACGCCGAAATTTTTTGCTTCTCTGCATGATTCCAGGGCCACACCGCCAAAATGCACTATGACGGGTGGAAGATGACGGATGTTTTGATTGCTGCCAAAGGTGATGATTTGTGTTTTGTCGGCGTTAACTTTCAGTCCATTAGCACGAAACCACCGATCGAGTGACTATGCCCATGAGTGACACTCAGTGGTGTGCGTAGAAATTCACAAAGGGTCGGCTTCACGGCCATCACTCGGTCTGAGGGACTCTAGGTCTGAGGGAGCCCTTCGTCAGCCTGAGGAGACCCTTTGTCAGCCTATGGGCCCTTATGTTCCCTCTGAAGGGCCTTTGGTTGGCGTGAGGGGCCCACGGTCGGGTTGAGGGGATCCTCCGGCGCCCCGAAGGGGGATCTTGGTCGGCCTGATGGGCCTACAGTCAACTTGAGCGGTCCTCGGTCGGCTTGAGAGGACCTCGATCGGCCTGAAGGAGAACTCGGTCGGCTTGAACGGGCCCCCCGTCGACCTGAGGGGGCCCTCGTCGGGTATGAGGGGCCCTTAGATGATTTCTAGGCCTGATAGAACCCTTGCCATGCCTGAGCGGATCCCAGGCTGGTCTGAGAGGGCGATTGTCGAGGCCTGAGAGCTTCGTACCTCCGGCGGTCACTGGCCGGAGGGGCGCCGTCACTGGTCGGAAGGGTGCCGCCATTGGCTCTAGAGGGGCACCGTCATTGGCCGAAGGGGCACCGTAACTGGCTGATGGGGCGTCGTCACTGGCCGCAAGAGTGCCGCCACTGGCCGGAGGAGTGCCATCACTGGCCAGATTGGCGCCGCATTAGACGGAGGGGCGCCGTCACTGAACAGCGTGGCGCTGTCATTGGCTGGAGGGGCGCAGTCACTGGCCGGAGGGGCGCCGTCATTTGCCGGTGGGGCGCCGTCACTGGCCGGAGGGCGCCGTCTATGACGTGAGGGGCCCAGATGCCGTCACTGCCCGAAAAAGCACCGTCACTGGCCGGAGGGGCGTCCTCACTGGCCAGAGAGGCGCCGTCACCTGGCCATATGGCGGCACATGGCTAGGTAGCGGCATCTGACCTGAGGGCGGTGCCCAGCCAGAACGCGGTACGTGACCTGAGGACGGGACCTGGCCTGAGGGCGGCACCTGGCTTGAGAGCGGCACCTGGCTTGAAGGTGGCACCTGACCTGGGGGCGGCATCTGGCTTGAGGGCGGCTCCTGGTCTGAGTGCAGCAAATGGCAGATATCAAACCCCGTAAGCATGTCTATTTCCGCGCATTCGGCGCGGAAATTGGTCTGCTTACGAGACCCTTCCGCGCCTTCGGCGGGGGGGGGGGGGGGGGGGCGCCCCCACCACCCCCTCCCCTGTATCCGCTCCTGCCAGTGAGATGCAGTAGTTTGACAACTGTTTCACACACTCATGGCAGGATACAATACACCTGGGATTTGCATGCCAACACCTTTCCCTATGTTATTAAACACTTAGGTAGGTACTAGTCTGACCGTTTTCGACTGTTATTGGTAAGGACTGAGAGCTTGTTTTTCAGCTGCCGACAGGTCCTCTATCACC
>JAXIVJ010014592.1:0-33968 GCA_036785665.1 Chirona hameri
ATATATATATATATATATATATATATATATATATATATATATATATATATATATATATATATATATATATATATATATATATATATATATATATATATATATATATATATATATATATATATATATATATATATATATATATATATATATATATATATATATATATATATATATATATATATATATATATATATATATATATATATATATATATATATATATATATATATATATATATATATATATATATATATATATATATATATATATATATATATATATATATATATATATATATATATATATATATATATATATATATATATATATATATATATATATATATATATATATATATATATATATACCCACTCCACATCATGTCTTTTCGCTTCGCGGATCACAGATGAGTCCCTGAACAGGTCGGAAGGGCGTAGAAAAGGTCAGAGGGGCCCCTAGACGATCTGAAGGGACCTTGGGCCTTTCAACAGTAAGAATACAGTTGAACATGGAATCAAACTAAAAAGTTCGCGCCGCTCCGCGGCGCAATTTAACTACAAATTCAATTATATGCGGTTTAGGAAAAAAATCGTCAGTTTCTCGGCGCATTTATGTGTTATGTTGCTACTTTCTTATATTATTGGGCAAAATAGTTCATTTTAGCACCTTTTCGCCACACTTTTAAACGCACAATATAACAATTTTAGAGGTTCGCACCATACGCAATGCGACGCATTGATGAGAAAGCAACCCAGGGCATAATACTAAAAAATTTCGCGCCGCTCCGCGGCGCAATTTGTTTAAGACTTCCAGGTCTTGAGCTTAAAAAAATATTCCAAGTTGGTATAGCTGATTCCAAATTCGTGTCGCTGGTTTCGAAGTTGATGTGGGAGTTTGCTAACTCCAGCTCCTAAACGTTGGTACGGCCCATGCCATACCTGCCATATTGCATTTTCCAGCCTTGTAACGTGCCTTTTCATGCGTTTTTTTTTTGGGGGGGGGGCCTTTCAACGCTTGGGAAGGGGCTTTTTCAACGCTCGGGAAGGGGCCCTTTCGAGGCGCCGCCCTCCCCCTGGACGAAATCCTGGCTACGTGCCTGACCCCATGTTAAAGGTGAACTATTTCCTTTAAACCAGTGTCATGAATTATCCTCTCCGGATTGTGGGATGTGGTAAACTTTCTCCGTGAGATTCCTGTGAAGTGGCATGTTTTTTAAACCTGAGCACATCTACAATAAAAATACGCCACATTTTATTAGAATAACAGAGCAGAATATGTGAAATTTTCCTTCCGACAACCGCAAATATTTACGTAGCCCGGCAGAAATATGACACAACCTATGCATATGCCAGTAAAAATATAAGTTCTGAAGGATAAGGCTCCGTCATTAAAAAGTGTTTGAATGAATCCGAGCGAAAAGTCAACAGTCTTCATTCATCTCAACGCAGTGGTGTAAAACCCGTGCTAAATCCCATCAGTCTTGCGGGTCAGGACGTCAGTGGCCGTGTCTTTCCTGAACCGGCACGGCTCACCACTCTGGAGCGTGCCACCTCTGCCGGCACTACTGCCGTTTCCTTTATTCATCGGAAGCCGATAGACTGGCAAAATTAAGTCTGGAGTTGCCATCAGAAAATCATTTACCAAGCCCAGTATCAGATGTTTTAAATCATATATATTCACAACTTAGCATATTGCGCCAGCATGAGTGGGACGCTGCTCCGCATTTTCACCTACATCCGATCAAACCGAAAGTCCAACATTTTATTTCCAGTCATCAGAATTGTCGAGAAAAAGAAATAATACTAGCACGCCTCCGCCTCGGTCATACAACAAATACTCATTATTATATTATGGAAAACCTTCCGCCGCCAAATTGCCAACACTGCCCAGGTTATCCTCGGTACACTATAAAACATTTACTGATTACTTGCCCAGTGCACAACGCCAAACGCCGGAAAATAATTGAATACACGCAACGGAATCGCATTACATTAAACTTACAAACGCTGTTGGGTGACAGTTATCCAGAATTGATTGGTCTCCTATTTGATTTCCTCTACCAAACACGATTATTTAATCAAATATAACAGGTTTTTTTTTGCCTAGCGCAATTTTGGCTTTCTGCGCAGGTTTTTCCCCATTGCGATAGACGCTGGGTTTGTTATTAGTTAGGAGTTTTCTCCCAGCAATTACACCCCACAACCAGGTCTCGCCGGGGCGCCGGAGCCAGGGGACTGGCAACAGCCTCCCGTTGCCGCAATGATGGCGCCTCGGCTCCATCAACACTGACATCTTTCACAAGTGTATGTTCAAATGTGTGTGTATGTCTGTGTGTGTATGGAATAAAATGTGTATGTATGTGTCTCGTGTTTTATTTAATTTTGACCTTGAGCGAAATACTTAACGTAAGATATATTTTATATTTTTATTGAGCAATAAACTAACGTAAAATAGACGCCCTACTCCCTAGCTTGCTCCGGGTTCACATAAACCGGTTAACGTAATTCTTTTTCTTGACAAATTGCCAGAAGTAATTTTCCCTCACCCGGGAAATGGCTATAGGCCGGCCCGGGGGAAAAAATCGTACATTTGACGCACGTGAAATGAGGCGCTACGCCGGGCTGCAGTCCACGACGGAGAAACGAACTGACGAGCACTGGCTGGCCGTCGGTGTTCTTTATCCAGTAGAGGGAGCTGTAGACTCACTTTGGACAGATGGACGGAATGTATGAATTTCAACTCAGGAGGGCAAACTGTGGTAACGGCATGATCAGCTTGCTATTGGTTTCTTCTTTGGGGAATAAACGACAGGCAGCCTGAATTGCATGACAAACATTCGTGCCAAATGCGTCGCCTTTCTTAACGAGTGTGAATGGAACCATCCCACCAGCCTAACTCAAATCTGGTTACCAGCAATCCTGTTCTCACTCCTCCGCACTAGCTCGTTTCGGTCACGAGTTGTGGGCCGGGCTGGGAGCCGGCTGCGCTAGCCTGCCCTCGGGGCGGGGTCACGTGACCTAGGACGGATCGGGTGGCCTGGTGCGGGGCGGGCGGCGACGAGTCGCTCGTTGATGCAGGTCAGTGCGGTGAGACGCGCAATAGCGTTAGCGAGCAGTGGACACTTGAACTATTTCAAACGCCGATGGACTTTTCCTCCAATACTATGGGACGTTTTCCGATTTAGCCGGAATAAATGCGAAAAGACACATTTCCGAATTTCGGCGATTCAACCTGCCTGACTTATGTAAAATTGTCTGAATTTTTCGACTGCAATAATGTTTTTGTATGCAGCTCATACTTCTTTCATAATTGGCCCTAGAAATGAAGAAAATGAAACAAAGTAGATTTTTGCTTCCCTGGCGCGCCAACCACTGACATACATATATGTTTATCGGAAAATATTTAACAAGGAGGGGGTGATTGAATGCATACCATTTTTAAGTATACTAACCTTTTGTCTTCCGAAATATGAGCATTCCCCCTCCTAAAATCCCCCCTGCAGTACGTTAACACCAATGTTTTCCATCAGGTTCAAATGGTGGCGTTTTCCCAACTGCATTTTACAAACATGTAAGCTTTTAACCTCAAATTTCGTCGAATTGCGTGTTTAAATTGGCACCATTCGAAACTCTGGTTCATGTTGCATAACGCCGAAGCAAAACTGGTTGCCCCTTTTTGCCGCTTTTGGAAACACGCGAGTTCAAACATATTCATATACTTCTCTCATTCAGCGATTAGAGGTGCCAAATTGAGCAGTATTTAAGTACACCGTCATATCTATGTTTTATGTAACTCTCATTTTGAACAGAAATGTTGCAATTGGTATAATGAGCCAATTAAAACCTACATGGTTAATATTCGGGTGGGGAGGGGAGATCAAAATGACCCCTCTAACTCAAAACGAGAAAGACAGCGAGAAAGAAACGAGAAAGACACGATCATTTTTTTTAAAGCTCTCGAGAAGGACATCCGAAGTTACTTCGAGCATTTCACTTAGCGAGGTCAATATTGAGGTCACCAGAGGTCATCAAAGGTCAAATTTTACAAGTTTAGGACTTTGTTCCAGAAATTACCAAATATCTCGGGAACTATGATAGCTAGGAACAAACAGAGAACAGCAATCGAAAGCTTATGCAAGCTGCAATCCCCATATATGTCCGATTTTTTTAATTAGGGTCAATAGTTTAGGTTTCAGAGGTCACCGAAGGTCACGATGGAATTTTCTTCCAAAAAGTGTTTCGTGAATAACTTTATCGGTTACACATAGAACAATAATTTTAACAGCATCGTGTTTATCTCATCAATTCGCTTCGACATATAGTAATGGTGACTTGATTAGGTTAACTTCAAAATTTGATCTCAGGTCAAGGTTCATTTGGTGACCCAGGTAGGTCATATTGCATATGGGGCGATGTGTCTTGACAAGTCAAGCACAGTGGCATCATCTGCACGTATCTATCTTTATTATATCAAGAGTTATTGACCAAAAAAGCGCTGATGACCTCAGATGATCTCAACTGTCCTTGCAGAGGTCACCGAGCAACAATTGCACCTTGGTCATCAAAAATGAGCTAAAATTACATGATTCTGAATGAATTGGGCCTAATATAATCATATTCTCTGAATAGGAAGCATTTGTATATTTTCCCATCGACTTATAATGGAGAGGTAACGAAATTGACCTGCCCTTAGGACACCTATATGCAAAATCCGAGATAAAGGTATTGTAGGTACCTATGACCTCATGAAATCCTGTAAGTGTCAAATATCTTGAACAAACACTGGGGCTTTGATACGACCACAAGCATTTTTGGAGGTAAGGTCACTTGACGTGCCCTGGTGACCTGACCTGAGATGACCTGAGGTCAAAATTTTAACGTAATGTTGGTAATTATTGCAGAAAAGGCGGTGACAAATTTGGCGGCGCTGCTCTCCGTCGTTTGTCTGCTATTCTCGAAAACCTTAGGGGGTCGGGGGGGGGGGGGGGGGGGTCAAAATAACCCCACCTAGGGCAGGCCGAATACATGTACACAATGTGTTTTTACATGTTTACATGTTTTATGTTACATGTTATGTTATGTCATGTTATGTTACATGTTTACATGTTTTTCAGAGTTTGAAGATTTCCACTGGGCCGTCGCTCGGAAAGTGGGAGGACCGTGTTTGTGTCCGTGTGTCTGTCCGACGGAGCATATTAGCACGTGGAGCCAAAACGGCCGGGCCGATTTCGACGCGGGTGACACTATTCGATGAGGCAAAACAGCGGACAGATTCTGATACCGGTTGCGAGTCGATCGGTGCCACGTGGCACGTGCTACGTGCCGCTACGTGGGCCTCTGAAGAAGAACAAATAGCCACCTCCACAGGTCAGACGGTTGGTGACACAGACTTCATACTCGCAGGTCACGTGCGCGGTACAGCGGAAGCAATTCCAGTGGGGTCGCCAACCCCGATGGGGCAAAATAAACCCACCAGGGGGTAAAACTGAATTACGATTTTGACCCCAAGGCAATGCCATGATCGCTTTTCCGGCCACTAGTTTAACTTGTTTGCGAGCCTAAAACTGTATGCTTTACTTACGACTAGTGGCCGGCAATGCGATTTGGGCATTGCCTTGGGGTCAAAATCGTAATTTGGTTTTACCCCCTGGGGGGTTTATTTTACCCCCCCCCCCCCCTCGGGGTCGGCGACCCCACTGGAATTGCTTCCGCTGTACTGCGCACGTGACCTGCGAGTATTAAATGTGTGTCATCAACCTGTAGAGGTGGCCAAAGCTCTTCTTTTGCAGAGGCCCACGTGGCGGCACGTAGCACGTGCCACGTGGCACCAATCGACTCGTGACCGGTACCAGAATCTGTCCGCCGTTTTGCCGCATCGAACAGTGTCACCCGCGTCTAAATCGGCCCGGCCGTTTGGGCTCCACGTGGTAATATGCTCCGTGGACAGACACACGGACACACACAAGCTCCTCCCACTTTGTGAGCGACGGCCCAGTGGAAATCTTCAAACTCTGAAAAAACATGTAAACATGTTTCTCATTTTGTTGTATACTATTTTGAACTAGTGTCCGGCAATGCGATCGTGGCATTGCCTTGGGGTCAAAATCGTAATTTGGTTTTACCCTCTGATGTGTTTATTTTGCTCCCTCTGGGTCTGCGACCCCAATGTAAATCCTTCCGCTGCACCGTGGGCGTGGCCTGCGAGTAACAAGTCTGTGTCACCGACCGTCTGACTAGTTGTGCCGAGTAAATTTTTCGCTCAGTCGTCCCACTTTTTGTCACTTGGCACGTGCCACGTGGCACCGATCGACTCGCAACCGGTATCAGAACCTGTCTGCTGTTTTGCCGCATCGAACGGTGCCACCCGTGTCGAAATCGGCCCGGCCGTTTGGGCTCCTCGTGCCAATATGCTCCGCCGGACAGACAGACAAACAAGCTCCTCCCACTTTCTGAGCGACGGCCCAGTGGAAATCTTCGAACTCTAAAAACTTGTAAACATGTTTTCCATTTTTTCTACGATTTTGAACTAGTAGCACTTTACTCAGGCGAATGGTAGCAGGCGATATTGAGGGTTGATTGATAACTGTCTATACTGGAAGACATGCCACGAATCGCACGTCAACAATATACTATGTAATATAAGGTTAAAAGAAGGAATGCATTCGTCGATTGCGCTTCCCTGAGGCATTTTCATGAGTCGTATACTTTACAAAGACTTGATAAGCGATAGTTTATACCCTTCTGGGGGAATGTCTGTAATTCTGGGGTTAGCGGCACGACGTAAGGCGGAGCTGATGAAGCCATCAGCCGCCGTTCTCAGCCCGTATTTCACGCCATTCTGGAATGTTCTGCAATCCGTTTCGGGACAAATCATCGTCTGGTATTTCTTAGTCGCGTATTTCTTTGGCCGCAAATCTCCATCCGCAGTTCTTTGCCCCGCACTTAAAAGCTGATAAAAGTTAAAAGCTGTCACTCTGCTCTACTTAACCCGCAGCCTCAAAGCTGAATATGAAACCCACGACAAAAGCATATATGGAGTTATGCGGACAACACAAAATGAGTGGAGAATATTTGCGAACACGAGCTTGTATGCAATTTCCTCGCCGCCGGACAAAAATGACGAATATTGGTGGAGGAAGATTAGCGGATGCAGATGTGCAGACCAATAAATGCACACAGAACAAACGCGAGACGAATATTGAACATAGAACTTGTACACTTCCACCTTGCATCGTGTGCGGCTGGCGACAGACACACAGCTCCACTGATGGCGACGGCAGACCGTCGGCGGGGTAGTCACTGGGTCGGCAGTATATATCAGACGTCTGGCGGGGTTTATGGGTCTGACGCTGGCCACTGACCGAGGTCAGTGTTTGGGGTACTAACTCAGCAGGCAAGCACACCCATGAGTATTGACTGCCACTTCATCAAATCTCTCCCTTTGCAACTTCAAGCGGCCATCTAAACCGCCACAACAGGGAACTGGCGACCCCCTCTCCATCATCCTGCAGCACCCTCGCTTCCCAGCAGCCGAACAGACGCCATCTCAGCACCCCCCCCCCCCATACAGCGTCAATTATCTGACCACCAACTCAGCACCCCGCCCCCCTACAGCGTCAATTCTCTGACCACCAACTCAGCGCATGTCGGCGCCCAGACTGGTGTCAGCAGCGTCGACATTGTCCTCGCTAATGACGGTCCAACTCAAAAGAAACGCCGCCTGCCAACCACGCTCGGATAAACCCCTTACGAAAAGAAAAACTGATCATAGACGGTGCCAAATTGTGTGGTCTGACGGTGACAAGTCGCCCTCCACCGAGCCCACAAATGGAGCCCATTGCTGTCCCCGATCGGCGCGGCGGAAGGCGCGCCCAACAGGCAGCGCCGCACGCCTTTCTATCCGATTACGGCGTAAGTTAATTAATGGAAAATAGATCCTCAGCATTGTGTGTATCGTGCGGGGGCAGCGCTTGTGGTTTGTGTATCGCGCGGCGGCAGCGCTTGTGGTTTGTGTTTCGCGCGGCGGCAGCGCTTGTGGTTTGTGTATCGCGCGGCGGCAGCGTTGCGTGTATCGCGCGGCGGCAGCGCTTGTGGTACGTCCGGTGTCTGTCTAGTCGACTGGTAGAAACAGCGTTAATTGCAGTACGAGTCGGCCGATGACTTTTACACTTTTGACTTCGCTTCACCCTCGACTCAACGATGCTGGGTCATGGATCTCCAGCGCAAAGCATAAAGACAACACAAAGAAAAACAGCAAAAACAACGTAAAGGTGTTTCCCACTGGTTATTGATTAGATGTAGTGGACAACTCCCTATTTGGTAAGCTCGATCCGTATGTGCCAATGGATGTCTTTACTAGCGATCGTGCGCGCGTTGACCGCGTCCAAACACAACACATAAACCTTACTCCAATTTTAGGCAACGTCAATTTGTGCCAACTTATGTCGACGCTCGAAAAGTAATACCGCGAGAAATACTGCATGTTGTGCATACCTTATATGGCACACATTCCATTGTGCTTGGTAAATTTATTTTTGAAGAATTCGGTTAGCTTTACAATGCGTCAATCGGTCCAATATCTCTGGAAATACGAGGTGACAAACTAAGTCCCAGGATTTGGCGCTATCAAAAATATCTCATTAACACGTGGCTTAAACATTTTATATTTTATTATTGCTCCAATGTTAGGCCGGACGCCGACGTAACATCATTTTAACATGGGAGCACAGATAAGGACGAGGCATCACTCGGTTACTCTTTAGACCAATAGGACACATTAGGATAACATATCACCAGCTAAAGGTGTCTCATACAAGGTCACTCTGAGACACTGACTGGCCAAAAAGCTGGTATGTGTCATCCAGCAAATACGTCATAACATCCTTTCACACATCACCTCACACATCACCTCACACACTTCCTCGTTAACAGAAAACACCTGGATCACACATTAAATCGAAAACGTCACAATTATCTGTGTGCATTGTAATGCAGCCACCACAGCTCTGTAAGAGCCGAACCATTTGACAATAACGCGCATTGCTCACAACCGTCTACATTGAAACAAAGTTTGTAAAAAATCTGAGATCAAATAGTGATAGTAATTATCCAGGTGCATTTCTCGAATCTGTCATTTCTGAAACAGGAAAACCGAGGTGACGATGGTCTATCCTGAAGCTCAGAAACTGACAGTGTCTTATCAAGCGCTTTCGACTAAATCGTAACTGATGAGACACCACAGGTCAAAACGTACATACACATTACACATAGTAATAGTAGCATCACATCATGTAAGATAAGCTCAAGACAGGCCACAAAACGAACGAAAACGTGAACGCGGATTCACCTATAAACATTACGTTTTCATAATTAATAGTCGGAATAGTACATTTATTGACCAACCAGGTCGATAAAGCTCCATCAATTAGCTGTGCAAACAAATATAGATATACCATTTGAATGTGCCATGTTAAGGAAAACAACATTATAAAAACACATTGAAACATGCAAAAACATTTCCCTACCAACAATATAATTCACACATATTTTGAGAACGGAAAGCAAGTCCACGCGTAACATTCACTTCGCCAGTTCATACATCGCTAAAAACGTAACACCTACGCATAGTCTTTAGTATAAATGGATGGACATTTCACACACTGATGCAGTAGATCAGGGCAGCAGGGCGACTGATGTGCGGTGGACTAGATGAGCCGGTCAAACGAGGCTGAGAGATCCTGCATCCAACCCAGCAGGTCACACGGCTGCGGCCGCTGGTCTGGTTCTATGGCCCAGCAGCTCAGGAGGGCCGTGTACCTGTGACAAAGTGGAACACACGGGTCACTGAACTGTGCGCGCTGGTCTGAATATAGTGCGCAACAGGCTAGCAGGACAGGCACTGATCGTGGGACCGAATAAGATCATACAGAGTATCGTATGCGTTGCACATGTGGATTGGCTTGGGTCCGTCGGTTATCCTATCTCAATATTGGTACAGCGATATTTTGAAGTATGTGTTTGACAGGCAGATAGCTGAGCAAGTAAGTGGTTAATGGTATGTACATACCTAACCTTCCTGTACATACATAATGTACATACCTTCTTCGTAGTGGTGTGGAGACTGGAGATATCTTACATTTGGGCGGGACAGGCGGACGGCCGGGCCAGTCGGTAGCCCTCCCTCAGCAGCACCAGCACCTCCAGCGGGTCACGCAGCTCGGAGAAGGGCAGCTGGCCCAGCGAGGTCACCTCCCAGGCGGTTACGGCCGCTGACCACACGTCACTGGCCGGCGAGTGGCGCTCGCGCAGCAGCGACTCTGGCGCCGCCCAGCGGACGGGCCGACAAGCTCCGTCTGCCAGCCGCGCGTACTCGGCCGGGTAGATGTCGCTGCTGAGCGCCGCATCCGTCAGCCGAACCCGCAGCCGGTCATCGACGCTGTCGGGAAACGAACGGGGCATCATGAACGCTGCTGAGAAAGGAACCTGACGGCGTGGACGCTGTTGAGAAAGGAATGGGAAGTTATGGACGCTGCCGGGAGAGGAACGGGAGGTCATGGGCATGGATGTTGTTCAGAAAGAGACGGAGAATCGTGGACGTCGTTGGACATCGAAAAACAGCATGCGATAAGTGCAAATTGCTTGCTTTGTCTAAACCAGCTTGGACTGAATCGCAACAATACAAATGTCTGAAATTTCATTCGAAGAATGCTTCCAGTCAATTCGAATACAACAGCAAGCACAATAAATGAATCTGCATTCACCAAATATAACTTGCAGTTGTGTGAGGGGATTTCTCGTCAAACATATTCGGCACCAGTGAAAGCGAAAGTTTTACTCACACGCAGTTCCTGGCGGCCACGTCGCGGTGCAGGATGCCGCGGCTGTGAAGGTGCACTAGCCCGGAGAGCAGCTGCACCGTCATATCCACCATGGTCTGCTGCCTGAGCCCGCGGCCGGCGCCGGCTCCATTCACCGGCCGGCACGAGCCGAGGAACCTCTTCAGATTGACGGTACCCAGGTCCGGGTAGAGGACACAGGGCGGCCCGCCGTCCGCCGTGCAGCCCAGCACGGGCAGCAGCGCCGGGTGGCAGCAGCCGGCCAGCAGTCGGCCATCGGTCAGCAGTCGGCTGGCCTGCTGCGCGCCGGCCTGCGCCGATACCGTCTTCACCTGACACGGCTGACGGCCGAGCGTGCCGCGATACAGCCGGCCGAACGAGCCCTCCGATAGAAGCTCAGCGAAGGTGATGTCCCGCCGGTCGATCGGGACGTAGCCGGCACGGTCAGTGGTACTGGCGGTCCGAGGAGATGGGACGGACACCTGCCGAACGCGGTAAAACGCCCAGTTATGTGTCCGTCCCGCCAGCAGTAGGGTGTCCAAAAAAAAACTTTTTCGTCGGTGCAAGCTTGCCAATTGACACGGCGTTCTTCTCTAGGCCAATAACAAGTATGCCAAATTTCGTTTCGATCCTTTAAGTTTTGGTCCCACCCCCGGGTTGTTGACCCCTACCTAAAAGGTCAAAAATCAAAGTCGTCGTACAGACCTCCGCGTGTGCTCAATTAATCAAAAGTTTACTCTACTCTACTCTTGTCGAGTAGAGTAAACTTTAATTAGTCGAAATGTTCTGAATTCAAGTTTTCGTTCTATGAGACATAAACAGAGCCCAAAAACAAGCATTCATTAGAGCTCTATTGAAGGCTTGCTTTTCGGCTCTGTTTATGACTCAAAGAACGCAAACTTAAATTTAGAGCATTTCGACTGAATTCGAGTTGATTCTACTCGACAAGAAAGAGCTTTCAAATGAGCACACGCTGAGGTCTGTACGACGACTTTGATTTTTTACCTTTTGGGTATGGGTCAAAAACTTACGGAGGCCCAGGGGGTGGGACCAAAACTCAAAGGATCGAAACGAAATTTGGCATACTTGTTATTGGCCTAGAGAAGAACGCAGTGTGTCAATTGGCAAGCTTGCACCGACGAAAAAGTGTTTATTTTGTGGACACCCTAGCAGCATTCCGCCCTCGGAGCTCAGTGATGGGAGGCAGGTTCAATGGTGGGAGCATTGTCGTCAGGGGATGTAGTCTTGCTAGGGCCACAATGTATAAGGTGAGGAGCAAAGCTGCGTCCGCAATGAACTGTCTGGTATACTGTACCGCATCACAGTTAAGTACTGCGGCACAGTCTAAGCACCTTAAAGCGAAAAGTCGCTAGTT
Organism: Chirona hameri; assembly: GCA_036785665.1. Taxonomy (NCBI): domain Eukaryota; kingdom Metazoa; phylum Arthropoda; class Thecostraca; order Balanomorpha; family Balanidae; genus Chirona; species Chirona hameri. The sequence goes on from JAXIVJ010014592.1 coordinate 12,210, forward strand.
GCAAGAGATTAGCAGAGGGATGCTCGTACGTGGTGACGAGTCCTCCCATCTAGGATACAGCCTCCTAACATGCGCAGTTTTTGAGTCCACTGAAAGGCAATAAACTCTCGAGTCCACCTATCCAAGAATTTGGAGTGTGTGTCTCATAAAGAATGTAAATTTCCAAATGTCTAATATATACGGATAGCATAGTTGATTTGTTGATTTATTGGAATGCCACACATCGAAGTTTATGGACACAGGACAATTGTATTTTGTGTAGGCGGCGTTTCGCCATCTAACAAAACGGTTCCACGCCAGGAGACTGAAGTTCGAATAAATTGTTCGTCTTTCACGGATCAGATCCAGAGTTTTCGCGATAAAATGAATGAGCAGAACCGCTTCGCTCTGATTATGTCGCAGCGACAACGTTGGCACAATATGTATCGAAGCACCACGAGCTCAGTTAGTAACTAGCTTTTATGTTGCATTCACAAGAACTAAGATTGTTCATTGTTCAAGGATGCATGCCTTCTATATGCGTGATGATGACAAATTCCAGTCACCCGTCATCATACAAAATATAATCAGCATATTCTCGCCGCCTGAGGAATTTTGTCTGTACCTACTCAGGAGCATAATGACATATCCGGACCACATAAACACCATTGAAGATTCCGAGTACGACATTATTTGAGTATCCATTGTATGCATCGGCGGTGCGGCTGGTCAGTGAGGGCTGAGGGATCTGTGTGACATTTTTGGACTTGGTTGTGCTAGCGTGCGACATCTGGTCGTGACGACAGCCCGTCAGTATGATGGGTGGGCCGCTGCTGCACGGTCTGGCTGGACATTCGTCAGATTTTACGCCGTAAAATGTACGGTACGTGAGTGGGCGACGTAAGCTGTAAGCTATACTGATTTAGTAATAAGATCTTCCTAGGACTTCTTCGTGTTCTTCAATAAGTGGTATGACGTTATGCTCATAGTTCATGTATTGTGGCTTTCAACAAAATAGTGAGAATAATCACAGTCGGGATTGCCCTCCAGCAGTCCTTATGCTTTCTGATAGATGCTGACGCAGGCCGCCATTTAAAGTCAAGACCGAAGATGGATTGCCTCCAGACAGTATTACGCCAGTATAGTTACTGATCAAATCATTGTTGGGATTATATTTGGATGTAATTTGGTGCACACTGCACATGCCTGCCATGAAGCCGGTGGGGTTTCAGACGAGTGTTTGCGTAAGCACCTCCTGAAAACTATATGATGCAGTGAACCACTGAGTTGTATTCTGGTTTAGATGAGAGCCTCATGGGAGGGAAGCCTAATCTGAAATTCTGATTCAAGTCTCTCGTTGAAAAATGGTCCCGAAAGTGAATAGCTTATGCGACATCTGGTTGCTATCAGCATCATATGAAACGTTTCAGTACTGTCGCTCCCGGCTCCAGCCATAAGAATGGAAACCAATGCATAAAGTGCGGGCCACAATACGTGACTCAATATATGTTGAGTCTAATAGCAGCATGTGTAGTCTTTTTTGTTCCGATGAGGTTAAACATAAACATCCACTCAACATTTTCTGCTAGGTTAGGTAAGCGTAGTTATCGTCTCAAATCGTGCGAATTGGTGTAAACGACCCTGGTGAAAGTCATCATTGTTTGGTCTGCTTGCCCCAAAACCACATCAATCAGCACCAATCATGATTATTAGCACGGGAAGTCATCGACATTTCAGCTTCCCAGCAATACCATAATAGGGCTCTATTATACACCTTAATCGTAGTGCCGCAATAATGTTGTCGGAAACGTGAGTTTTCCTGTTTCCCATGCAATTACGACAACAAGTAATAACTCTACTTTTTTCTTGTGCTCACACCATTCTCAAATTACCCCCATTGAAGGGCAATTTAAGAAAACCGGTTCTGAGGACAACCCTAAAATAACAGGACATGAGGCAAACATTTTTATATAACAACATTTAAAGATAAAGAAAAACTCTGGCGAAGGTGAAGCATTCGGCTCACCTGTGATACCTGGGAGCATGCATAGTGCTGTGACATTTTCACAGGTAGTGACGTAATAGTGCCGCCAGTCAGTGACGTCACTGGGTGGCTGACGTCACTGCCGATGTGGGGGAGTGACGTCACATCAGCGACACCGCGTTTCGTGGAGACTAGCAGTGGCGATGAGGGCGGCTGGCTGGCTCCCTGTGAAAGAGCAAGGCGGACGCTTGTGCGCAAGTATATGGTATCCTGTTGCGAAAATATGCTTGGGTTAACAGGTGGCACAACGAAACGCCTATTTTCTGGCTGATTTATTATGACTTTTGTGGTTCTCTCAAAATTATATTCTACTGATTAGGAAGATACAAAAGCACTCCTGCTTGTAGCTATATGGATAGACCGCATTTGCATATAAATGCATCGATGAAACCTTACCTACTTATCTACCGATGTGCTTATGCCAGGTTATTTGTACTCACATCGATAAGTGGCGCTTTCTTGTAGCTGGCAATGGTGGCGTAGCTGCAGCTTCTGGCCATCATGTCTATAGACTGGTAGTTTTTTGATAAATTCTTGAGGAAAACTCGGCTTCCGCTGGTTACAGTCTCAGCATAGCCCGGACTGTCAACAGAGATTTTACGATTATGTAGAAAATCGCTAACAACAACGTGTTCGTTGCCATTTCATCGAGGTTTTCCTATCGGCAGAATCTGCAGCTCAGTTCATATGTAACGCGAAACACAGGGCGCAGACATGCTATTACAGAACTACGGTACTTTACGTAATGAACCACATCAAACAGCATTTCAGGTGTCTGTAACATTACGAGCATGTTTCGGAGCCCTATTTAACTTCAATTCGACACAGGTAATTAAGTTCCCTTCACGTGGCCAACAATGGCCACCACTGGCCGCACGGAGCCCTTTCCCGCACGGAGCCCTTTCCTTTACTGCTTCATCAAGCGCGCACCTGAGGGCAGCCTTGCGCTGTCTCACGTAGAGAAGCATAACTCCCCCGAGCGTGACGAATGTGACGGCGATGGCGCCAGTGATGCCCAGCACCAGACTGAGGTCCTGCTCCGAACCACCCAGCTCCAGACGAACCGTGTCGTTAACCGATGTATTCAGACGGGTCGGCTGGCCTGGGGATGTGGGGCAGGTCAGCAGGTCATAACACAGGTCAGCGGGAGATAACACAGGTCAGCAGGTCATAACACAGGTCAGCAGGTGATAACACAGGTCAGCAGGTGATAACACAGGTCAGCAGGTGATAACACAAGTCAGCAGGTCATAACACAGGTCAGTAGGTGATAACACAGGTCAGTAGGTGATAACACATGTCAGCAGGTGATAACACAGGTCAGCAGGTCATAACACAGGTCAGCAGGTCATAACGCAGGTCAGCAGGTGATAACACAGGTCAGTGGGTGATAACACAGGTCAGTAGGTGATAACACAGGTCAGTAGGTGATAACACAGGTCAGCAGGTGATAACACAGGTCAGTGGGTGATAACACAGGGCAGTAGGTCATAACGCAGGTCAGCGGGGGATAACACAGGTCAGCAGGTGATAACACAGGTCAGCAGGTGATAACACAGGTCAGTAGGTGATAACACAGTTCAGCAGGTGATAAAGCAGGTCAGCAGGTGATAACACAGGTCAGTAGGTACTGCTACAGGTCAGCAGGTTATACCACATGTCATCGGGTCATACTGAAGTTCGGTGTCGTTCCAAATCTGCACCTATTCATTTGACTGCAGATTTCAGAAAGGTCAGAGACATTTGAAATTGATGATAAGCTGTAGTGAAACATAAACAAATGTAACAGATTTGGTTGTTTTAAACTAGGATTAGTGCGTAGAAAAGGCACCGACCATCACATTACAACATGGGCTTTTGAGAAAAAGAGCACACTCAATGCAAGTTCAAATCGTGTTGACAACAAAGCTCTAAAATCAAAATCCTGGTTAAAGGTTTCGACTTTCGACGTCATACAGCAAATTCATGCAGAGGATTCAAAGGAAGATTCAAGGTCAATGTTGAGACATATACACTCGACCAGACGACAATTCTTGGGTCTCAATAACTTGCCGGAACTCACAAACTTCTCGACAGAAAAACGTAATTCAATCCAACCTCACTTGTAAACAACACCCATCGATCTAGTTATCGTCCGGAAAGTTCGTCGAAATAAACTTTACCAACAGTATCAGGCATAACACAAGTCATCGCTAAAGCTGTCATATTCAAACTGCATTGGCATTTCTCAGTCCGTTTAGCAATGTCTCTCGGAAGCGAGTGTCGTCCAAAGCCTGACCCAGTAGCAGCCAATAAAACCAGTGTCGTCTTAAACCTAATTTAGTAGCAGAAATTGAACCAACCATAAGTGGTAAGAGCGTAACTCCAACATCGCGTTTTGGTGTGAACCGATTCCGCAATTCGTTGGGGAAAATGTATAAAACTACGAGTGGTACATTATGAAGATGGAGTTAAATGCGATGCAAACATTTCGGTTCGACGAGAAATAGTTATGAGGTTACAATAATTGACGTATGAAAGTGATTATTTTGTGTAATTATCTTGATAAATAGGTTATTCACGAATAATGTAAGAGCTTATACAACTTGTACCAGACGTTTCGTGGTGTTGACTTCCTCAATAATATCACCCCTGTCTCCCCTGAGTAAGTCAATACGATGGAACGGCGTGTACAAGTTGTTTAACACGCGCCCAAGAGGGCCTCTGATAATTACACGCCATGGAGGGGGGGGATTTCGCCCCCCCCCCCTAAGATCTCGAAAACCACGCAACGTAGCGACTAGAAGAAAACGGCGTTAGATAGCTCGAGACAAGCTCTATCGAAGGTATATCAGTATTTTTCTTAGGTAAGGTCATTATTGAAGTCACCAGAGGTCATTAAAGGTCCGATTTTTCAGTTTTAGGACTTCGCTCCAGAAACCTCCAAATATCTCGGGAAATATGATAGCTAGGAGCAAACAGAAAAACAATCGCAAGCTCTTGAACGATGCAATTACACTTAGTGCTCTCAAATGTGAGCTCAGATCAATGGTGTAGGCTCCAGAGGTCATCAAAGGTCATAAGGGCTGTTTTTTGACAAAACAGTTCTTCGAAAATCACTTTTTACCTAATAAAGATAAGGCAATAGTTTTGACGCCATAGTGTTTATCTCGTCAAAGCGTTTCTAATCTTATTCATTTCGACCAGTTAAGGTCAACTTATAACTTTCACTACAAGTCAAGGTCAAGTGGTGACCCAAGTAGGTCATGTTGCATATTGGGAGACGTGTCTCGACGAGACATACACATTGACACCGGTTTCACTTCATTCTGTCGAGAGGTATTGACAAAAAGTGCTGATCCTCATATGACCTCTGCTGACCCTGTAGGAGTCACTGAACGAAAATTTCACTTGGATCATCAATAATGGCCCATGATAACATGATCCAGAAGGAATTGGACTGATATCATGCGTATCCTCGGAATAGGAAGCATTTGAATATTTACCCATTGACTTATAATGGGGAGGTCTCGAAATTGGCCCGACCTTAGATCACCGATATCAGAAATCCGATATAAACAAATTGTAGGTACTTATGTCCTATGATCTTATGAAATACTGCAAGTTTGAAACCGATCAGCCAAAAACTGTGGCTTTGGTACGACCTCAAACGTTTTGGAGAGGTGGGGTCACCTGGTTTCCCTGTTTCCTGGTCTGGTGACCTGACCTGAGATGACCCGTGGTCAATAATTGCATGTAATGTGGGTAGTTGATTTTCGAACAGGTATGCAAAGAACGGCGGCGCTACGTGCCGCCGTTTTCCGCTATCTTCGAAAAACCCTAGGAGTGGGCGGATTTATAAAGCTATCTATACTACGGAATCTATACTCTAGGGTATCTATACTAAATAATATATACTAAGCACGAATTGTCCTTATATTGGGACGCTTTTCTTGACACATTGATTAGTGTGTGAAGGTGTGTGTGTGTGTGGGGGGGGGGGGGGTCTACACTCACTGAACCCAACATATTGTTGAAACAATTCGAGATAGAGCTTGATACAAAAGCCTTAGTGTTATAATGATTACGTTAGATTCATCGGCAAATGAAAGCCATCTCATCTGACCTTGCAGGCAGGTCTTGCTGCGTTTCAGCTTGAGGAAGATGATGCGCTGCTTGGGCTGGTAGGTGGTGATGTTGAGCATGATGTCGACGCTGACCACGGCGCTGACGCGGCCCGTGCAGGGGAACAGGACACTGCCAACAGACGGAACATTATGTTACCCGCAGGTCAGTCGTCCACCGTGATTCTGTGTGAAGAATGCCCACCTGGACCTGAACTAGCACGGCTTTGTAAAGTTACGGACCATCAGGAGCTGGTGTCTGTGACACATCCGGTGAAGGATCATTACCATCTTTCACAATATCCGAAGTAGATATTTGTTTGATGTCAAAAAGTTAATAACTTCGTTCTTCATTTGTGTCTTCGCGTAAGTTCACTCAATTTGCTTTTGATGGTCATTGAGTAAAAACACATTATGTGATTAGTGCTACGCATATGGTACTTTTTCATCGCTAAGTGGCGTGGCTTATGACACAGGGAAAACAGTTGCCTCCATTGATTGTCTACCGACCACATTGAAAGTACAGCAGACTGAATTGTGTTGCCTCCTGTAAATATAATCTCGATATTGCGGTGTTTCAGGAGCTGTGTGATACCGTGCGCCTTATGTAGGCCGTAAATGGCAACATCGATTTTAACTTAATTCCGCCGAAAAGAGTACTTACCGTCGCCACAATGTTGAGGCACAACCTACTTAAGTTGGTCGGATGGGCGAACAGAAACCATTATCTTAGACCAGCCCTTTAAATTTACATATGGGTCCTATTATCCCTGCAAAAGTTACGCCCATGGTGTCGTATAAATAGCTTCCGAGAAAACATTAATCTACTTACGTGTGTTAAAGGACCTGGCTCCAAGCTCATGATCTCAGCTTCGCATGGTACCATCTTTGCGGTGACATAGTTATAATTACGGCAACGTAACTGGAACGCATCCTTTGCTATCAATTTAGCAATATTGCACACCATGAAGGAGAAGGATGAAGAACTTCAGATAACATCTGAGTTCAGACTCACTCTATTCCACAAGACACAATAACATTCACCAGAAGGCGTACTGACAATAATGTTCACAGATCTGCCTCTCGGTTTAAATACATATTTCCGGAAGTGATTATCGATATTAAGCAGGGAGAAACGATATTATGCGATTCATTCATTCTTCAAACCTTCCAGGCGCTTCACACCACTATTTTTCTATGAAGCAAAATCGCAGTGCACCGACCACCTCTCCAGTGCAGAGGGCTCGGGGGGGGAGGGGGACCCAACCGCCATCAAATGCTCCTTCCTCCCTTGTGGGCCAGACCGTCGCTTGTTTGCCGCGTCTGTTCTTCGGTAATCCGGCCGAGTGGCGCCGAAATGGGCTGATTGTGCGCCACCAATGCCTAGTTTATGGCCTCGTTTGTGAAGCGTAACATTGGATCAACACTGAAATGAAGGCTTCCTCTCACATGCTCGTCACTGCCACAGCAAGCTTTTCGGCGTATTAGCTTACGGTAATCAGGGTGTAGTACGAGTATGTATACCAGAAAGCATAGAAGCAGGATTTGCATTTTGCATTCGTTTTAATGTTATGATAAGGCTTGGAAACGAAATGTTTTGTCTTTATTCAACAAATCACCAACTGTATTTTTGTATTGCCTAATCCACTGTGTTGTACTGAGCGCATTATCATTCCGCTGTTCCATTACCAGAGCGCCACGCGCAGGAGCGTCATTATCTGCACAAATATCGATACCCAATTTCCGAGCGCTGAATGGCGGCAAGGCGGTTTGTTGCGAGCTCGAGCAGCTCACTGGACGCACCACTAATGCACCCTGAAGTAATTGACTTACCGAAGAAAAGCCGCGGCTCGCTCCCCGTTACAGTGAGGGTGATCAATGACCCAGAACAACATCTGAGCCTGCCCCGGCCGGGTCGGGGGCGGTGGACGAGCGTCATCCCCGTCATCGTGGTGTCATTTCCTGACGGTCCGCGGCGCGGGGACGGCGGAGACGCGGCTGGCACCGGCACCGATCCATCTCGCGCTTCCGGACACCATCTGGACGTTTCCGGACCGGCGACGCGGTCTGCTTTCCGAGCCGGCGCCGCAGAATACGGTGAGACGGGCCGTGGCGACCGACGGACACGGTCAAGGGAGGCTTCAGATTACTCCGGCAGCGTCGTCACGAGATGTTTTGTTGTTCGGTAGCGTGACAAGAAACGGCCAAGTCTCGGTCACGCGATCGCCGCACAAGGCGGCCGGGTCACGTGATTGTATTAATGTTATGAAGCGATGAACGAGAAAACTGGGACGAGGTCAAAACATGGATGAAAAATACAACGCACAACAGAATAACTTGGTGGCACGCTCTATAGTCTGCTGGGCATACGACGGTGTATTGCGGGTCAGTCTACAGCAAAGGGGAGCTGCTGCGCCGGACGGCCGCCGTGTAATGCGGGTCAGTCTACAGCAAAGGGGCGCTGCTGCGCCGGACGGCCGCCGTGTAATGCGGGTCAGTCTACAGCAAAGGGGAGCTGCTGCGCCGGACGGTCGCCGTGTATTGCGGGTCAGTCTACAGCAAAGGGGAGCTGCTGCGCCGGACGGTCGCCGTGTATTGCGGGTCAGTCTACAGCAAAGGGGAGCTGCTGCGCCGGACGGTCGCCGTGTATTGCGGGTCAGTCTACAGCAAAGGGGAGCTGCTGCGCCGGACGGTCGCCGTGTATTGCGGGTCAGTCTACAGCAAAGGGGAGCTGCTGCGCCGGACGGTCGCCGTGTAATGCGGGTCAGTCTACAGCAAAGGGGAGCTGCTGCGCCGGACGGCCGCCGTGTAATGCGGGTCAGTCTACAGCAAAGGGGCGCTGCTGCGCCGGACGGCCGCCGTGTAATGCGGGTCAGTCTACAGCAAAGGGGAGCTGCTGCGCCGGACGGTCGCCGTGTATTGCGGGTCAGTCTACAGCAAAGGGGAGCTGCTGCGCCGGACGACCGCCGTGTAATGCGGGTCAGTCTACAGCAAAGGGGAGCTGCTGCGCCAGCCGGCCACCGTGTAATGCGGGCCAGCCTACTCGTCAGGCTACTGCATCAGAAACCCTGTCCGAAACGGTGTGTGTTTGGCTTTTTCGCTAGTAAGCGATCGGAGGCCTATTTCACAAAGAAGTTAGTAATTACACATGTTTGCGATTACAAACGCAAGAAAAATGCAAACCTAACAAAAATACATTTAACAAACATTCACCACCTCTGAATTACCGATTGTATAGAAAATTGTAAAGAAAAATGTTAGTACAGCAGAAACCTTGAAATCAAGAACGTTTGTATTAAACTTGGTGCTAATGACAAAAAAAAATTGATTGTTAACAAATTAATTTAACAAATATTTACATTGTGGTGTATTTTTTTATTCAATATAAAATTAGTTATAGGGATAATTATCTTTTAATTAACATTTCATCGGAATGCAAACTCTGATCGTAAAAATACATCTTGGTAAGCAATTAGAGTTAACAGAATTTGGCCATCACCGGGTGGCGGAGCGTAACAACAGGACTACTCTTAAAAGAAAGATCGTTGAATTTCTCGACCATTTTTTCACCTAACCTAGCCGATTTCCTACGTCGTAAAGGGTGAAGGTTCACTGCACATTGCACAAGACATCGTTGACCGCTGAAATTATATCGCCATGCGGTTTCTCCCTCGCGGAGGCGCCCCTCACAGCGCAATCGGTAAGATGCACTGTGACTGGACTTCAAAGCTGGAGATCCCTGTTCGAATCTCTCGGGAAATAACTTTTGTTGGGCAGCTATACCTATGTATAACTAAACCATTACCTTAACAACCTCGGCAATGTAACAACCTCACCAAGAAAATAACCTGAACATTCAAACAATGTCAACTATCAATGCAGTTTCTGAAATTCAGAACCCCCGACCCACTGGAATTACAAGTTTGTAATTGCAAACATTTCCTCACTTCCGTCAATCTTTGAGAAATAGAACATGTGCAATTGCAAACATTTTTACAAACAATATCTTTGTAAACTAATTTGTAAATAGTAAATTGAGATGTACTGCCCTGGGGTTTTGTGAAATCCAAACTACAAACATGTGTACAAATTATTTGTAATAACAAAGCAATTCTTTGTAATTACAAACTTTTTGCTTTCTGAAATTGGCCTCTGGCTGTCAGTTGCCTTTGGTGTTGAGGCGAGCATTCCCATTTTTGGAAAGTGAAACAGAACTTAATTATTTATGTATTGCTTTAGGCATTTTAATTTTCACTCGTGTTCTGCCTGCGCCTTTGTTCTGCATCGACTTCTGTTTTGATGGGAAATGTCTTTCAGCTGGTAGTTTCCGCATGTTTTGAGCATGATCTGGCGATGGTAGAGTTCTTGTTCATCACAGAAAACAAAATCATCCTGGGTCGCAAAGTTTTCTGTGCACTAGTGATATAACTTTTCCCAGGTGGTTACGTTGGCATCCTACTGTACAATCATTTGTGTCGCATACAGTTTTGGTTCGTGACATATTTCAGCATGAAAGCAAACCTCACTCCATCCTATTACAAAGCATGTCCAGTCATTTTAATTTGTATTAACCCTATTCCCTGCGGGGCAGATTCTGTCCCTCCCGGTGGTTTTTCACTAGCCGCTTCTAAACTGTTAGGCCTAGCGTCCTAAAACTTTGGGACTTTTCCCAAAATTGAATGGCGCGTGTTGTGTCAAAATTTTGACAAATCGGTTCAGCAGAGGCGGTCCCAGGCTCCTGTTTTGGGAGGGTGTTACGAATGCCTTTTTGCGGCGCATACTTCCTTCGTGGTTTGCAGTGCAATAAATGTGTCATAAACAATTTAAATGCAATATGCATCATAGATACTGGGATTGTACATACTTTTGGGGCAGAGGCGCACTCAGGATAAAAAAATGGGAGTCGATACCCACCCTCAAATTAGGTCCAACTTCAAATTAGTAAGATGATAAAAGCGTTACGCGCATGGTGCCCCCCCCCCCATGTTTTTCCCTGGATCCGCCTATGCGCAATATATCAAATTTAACCAATTACAGCATATAATGTCCACATGTGACGTTCATGTCGTCCCAAACAATCACGAACAGCACATATTTTTTCCCAGAAAATCCCCCCATTTTACATTCCCTGAATATGCCTATGATTTCTATTTTGTTTTTTTGTCTTTTGATATATTAAAGACCAGTACATTTGCAGCTCAAAAACGTTTGAAGCATGACAATTGGCCGAGCCACATGGCTGCAATCACCTTTCAAAAAACACCCAAAATTTTCGGAATGTTTGCCCCTTGTCCCCCATTTTTGAACAAAACAAAAATTTCGGGGTCCAAAAAGAGAGACCTTGTCATAACGAATCGAATGGCGTTTTCCCCATCGAAATTGACTTAGCGGTTCTCGAGATCTTTGGGGGGCAGAATCTGCCCCCGCAGGTTAACGTAATTCTGGGCGCCCGCAGGGAATAGGGTTAGGCCATTCTCGTCACGTTATTGCGGCGAAAACGACCGAACTTATTACGAGCCCACAAGGCTGGCTGACAGACTGGCACAAGGACATGGAGCAGAGTAGCTCAGATCCAATATTCCTGTCATAAATTATATCCTTCCATTGTTGAATTGATGGTTGACCTTTGATTGGTCTCGATTGTGTTTGAATAATTTAGCAAACCCTTGCGTCAGTGGCTACTGGCTTCCGGAAGTCTGAGGTAAGATCAAATACCATCATTCTTCCAATTATGAACATTAATAGCATGCACTGCAGCATATTTCTGGGTAGAACGTGCACTGCAGACATTATCAAAGACTCATTGCGTGACAACTAGCTCGTTCGCTACACAAATATGTCTCTCATCACTACATAGTTTTGGTTCGTGACATATTTCAGCATGAAAGCAAACATCACTTCATCCTATTACAAAGCATGTCCAGTCATTTTAATTTGCATTAAACCAATACCATAAGTACCTCGCAGTGGTACAGTTTAAATTGACTTATTGCACTTGGTTAATAATTAATCCACGGCATTCGTAACTAGGTGGATACAGTTAACTAACGGAGGCACAGAACGAAGTAACTTCAGAAAGTCGGAACTTGTGCTGACGTCAGTTCACAATGACGGCCAGGATTAGGACAGCTCGGAGATGACATTCAGGGACGTCTGAATAACAATAAGGCCTCTCATTTCGTCTATTTAGGTATTTATTGATGACCATGGACCAATAGCCATTTATTGGTAACAACTGTGTATTGGCCAGCAGTAAACTAATACACGAATTGACTGTTTTATACTTGTCAGTATTGAACATTAACAATAAAGCCTCTGAATGTCCAAACCAGACACCAGACATACGAAAGGCTACGGCTGAACCAGCACTTCAAGCCTACGGCTGCTGTCTGGCCCGTGACCACCCACCTGAACACTCTTTCCACGCGCGGCACGTAGCCCACGTAGGAGACGTTCGCTCGCGGCTCGTCCATGGCCTCCGGGTCGTTCCATCGGAAACTGATCTCGTATGGCATCTGCGACAAGACAGGGGAGAACATCCACATTCCAATTGAGATAGCCATTATTGCTAAATTCTGGAACGATGTTGGCCAGAAAGGTTGACTGAGACAATAATCCCCTCAGGGGGTAATGCTCTCCATTGAATAACGACCATCAAACTGGCTATTTTTACAGATGGAAATGCGTTGAGAAGCTGTGTAGGCTAAACGCTCCGCGGGAGGATTCTGGCCTCATCACCTGAGGCGTTCCACACCATTGGTGGGTATGGACCCTCCCTTACTTTCTGGACTTCTATGGGTGGTACTTTCCCCCTTTACAAAATACGAGTTATGGGGGGTTTCTAAACAAACGAACTTTACGCACTATTTATGGGAAACAAATGTTAAAGGGACGCCTGGCATCTAGACCAATCATATTTGATGATGATGATACTGATGATGATGATGATGATGATGATGATGATGATGATGATGATGATGAGATGATGATGATGATGATGATGATGATGATGATGATGATGATGATGATGATGATGATGATGATGATGATGATGATGATGATGATGATGATGATGATGATGATGATGATGATGATGATGATGATGATGATTATGATGATGATGATCTGTTTGAAACACTGACCGGCCTGCGGACGAGACTCTGCCAGTGGAAGTTGACGCTGCTGATATTGGCTCGGATCGGCACCACGTATCCCATGGCGTACTTGTTGATGACTCCCTCCTGAATGTAGTGGATCTTTGACCCGTGGACGCCTGTTGGAAAAATGAATCACATTGTCATAATTTAACACTGTGGTTAGTGGAGGGGAGAGAGCAACCTATAAGAGAACTAGCTGGAAATGTGACCCCATAGTACTGTCTTAAGCTGAAATACCTTTGGTTGTACCTATGCTTCATGATTAATAACAGTTTTGCTGGAACCAACTACCACGGATTGTGCCTAACCTCTTACTTGGAAAGCTCACCAACGTATGTCATTCACAGTTCACACACTATGTTGCTGTATTTCTATGTGCCATAAAAATCGGGCCAGTTGTCCGGGTCATAAACAGGCTGCAGGGAGCCGTGTCGATAATGCGAGCAGCCCACCCAACGACGCCCGGTCAGAATTACGGTCCTGTGGCGTCACAGAAACGCGGCTGTTCAGTTCAGCCGGCCCGCCGGCCGGGCGCCGGGCTTTACGGCTCCCAGGACCAATTGACTTCACTGGCCAGCTGTTAAACGGAAAATTCTCAACGAGGGAGGCCTCGCCAGCCAAATCAGCTCTGACACGTCTGATGGAGAAATTAGTCGCTGGGAATGATGCCTCCTGAGTATGTCTTGCGTGCTATTTGTATCATATGCGTAAGTTGACGAATGACGTTTGTCATTTATTGGGGTGGGCTCAATGATTGTGATAATGTTGTGATAATGATAATGTTTGTTGGGCAACTGGAACATTTTTTATGTTTTTACAAATTGGTGTTTTCAATTATCAGCCAAAGTTTGGTCGGCGGGCTTCAAAAATAGCTGGCATGAACGCCTGTGTGACACATTGAAAACACGAGCTCCTTGTATTACTTCTGAGAATGTACACGTGACACCAACGACTGATGCAGGCAACAGTGGCTGGCTGGCTGCGGAAAGCCAGGGCTGTCGACTGTCGCACTGCGGGCGGTGCAACAGTGATGCGCCACATTGCATGTCGCCATTGTCTGAAATATTGACCAGAGCACGTCACGAGCGCCTTTGATAAATGTCCCGGACGGCGGATGCAATTTGGCAGACTTGTGCGCCTAGAAACAGCGCTACATCGTTATAACCAGTGTGCTGCTTCAATAGAGTGCATCAAGGCACTGGTGGCATGACCGACCGTGTTTGCCTGAACAACAGAGTGAATGTCCTGAGTGATGCACCACATACGAGGCCGTTGTACTACTTGTACACTACATCCTGCACTACGCTCCACAGTGAACAGGCCAGGGTTAACTGCGCGGGTGCACAGTCGCTGAAAAGGGCCGGATGTATTCAGTGCTGCTGCACAACTGGGAGGAAATGGCCGTTATCGATCAACCCAGTAATGGTTTGTTGGCTTTAGTTGGCAGCTGCTGTGTGTAGTTTGTTTGCTCGGTCACAAGCATAATGGAGGCACGGCCAGGAGGCACCATTGGGGGTCCAAACAGACCCGTGCCCTGGACATTCACAGACAGTCACTGGAACACAGACAGACCCGTGTCCTGAACATTCACATACAGTCACTGGAACACAAACAGTCCCGTCCCTGGACATTCACAGACAGTCACTGGACCACAAACAGAAACGTGCCCTGGACATTCAAAGGCAGTCACTGGACCACAAACAGAAACGTGCCCTAGACATTCACAGACAGTCACTGGAACACAAACAGACCCGTGCCCTGGACATTCACAGACAGTCACTGGAACACAAACAGACCCGTGCCCTGGACATTCACAGACAGTCACTGGAACACAAACAGACCCGTGCCCTGGACATTCACAGACAGTCACTGGAACACACAGAGACCCGTGCCCTGGACATTCACAGACAGTCACTGGAACACAGACAGACCCGTGCCCTGGACATTCACAGACAGTCACTGGAACACAGACAGACCCGTGCCCTGGACATTCACAGACAGTCACTGGAACACAGACAGACCCGTGTCCCTGCTGTTCGGAGGCAGTCACGGGACTCAAACAGCCCCGGGGCATTCACAAGTATCTAGTAGAGCTTGTATAGAGCCCATGGTCCGGCAAGCTACAGATCGTTTTTGATATTATAATGTGTTGATGCATGAACGCTAAAGACTATTTTCAATTCACTTGAGACTACCCATTTAGTTAGTAACCTTCGACTGAGAAATACGTCCTTGATATTCTTACAATTATTCAGCATGTTAGAAACTGCTGCTGTAAATGTTACATGACTCCACAAAACTACTGTTGAAAAATGCCCAAAAAATTATTGTTTTAGCAGTATAAGCTTACACAATATAAATATTGTCATCTCGAAGCATGCCTACATGAATCATTCACAGACATAAGCCACCCTCTCCTCTCTGCTATTCTATCGCCCTAATAGCGGCCAAATGTCTGCACTGGACAGCCACTGCCCGATGGGCTGGCGTTTCGCACGACATCAAACGGCATCGTTGAAAGCCTAAGGCGGAACGAGCGATGACCACGGTCGATATTATGGCCCCGGGGATGGGGAGGGGGAGGGAGAGGGGGAGAGGGAGGGGGAATGGGGAGAGGGAGGGTGAATGGGGAGGGGAAGGGGGAATGGGGAGGGGGAGGGGATGGGAGAGACTAGCACACGAACAGACAGTTGGTGTCGGTCGTAAATCAGGACAGATAGCGGTCTGATGTCGTTAGTCAGGTCAACAGAATAGCGGTGGTCTAATGTCGCTAGTCAGGTCAACAGAATAGCGACGGTCTGATGTCGCTAGTCAGGTCAACAGAATAGCGACGGTCTGATGTCGCTATTAAGGTCAACAGAATAGCGACGGTCTGATGTCGCTATTAAGGTCAACAGAATAGCGACGGTCTGATGTCGCTAGTCAGGTCAGCAGAATAGTGACGGTCTGATGTCGATAGTGTCAACAGAATAGCGACGGTCTGATGTCGCTAGTCAGGTCAACAAAATAGCGGTGGTCTGATGTCGCTAGTCAGGTGAACAGAATAGTGACGGTCTGATGTCGCTAGTGTCAACAGAATAACGACGGTCTGATGTCGCTAGTCAGGTCAACAGAATAGCGACGGTCTGATGTTGCTAGTCAGGTCAACAGAATAGCGGTGGTCTGATATCGCTAGTCAGGTCAACATAATAGCGGTGGTCTGATGTCGCTAGTCAGGTCAACAGAATAGCGACGGTCTGATGTCGCTAGTCAGGTCAACAGAATAGCGGTGGTCTGATGTCGCTAGTCAGGTCAACAGAATAGCGACGGTCTGATGTCGCTAGTCAGATCAACATAATAGCGACGGTCTGATGTCGCTAGTCAGGTCAACATAATAGCGACGGTCTAATGTCGCTAGTCAGGTCAACAGAATAGTGACGGTCTGATGTCGCTAGTCAGGTCAACATAATAGCGACGGTCTGATGTCGCTAGTCAGGTCAACATAATAGCGACGGTCTGATGTCGCTAGTCAGGTCAACAGAATAGCGGTGGTCTGCTGTCGCTAGTTAGGTCAACAGAATAGCCACGGTCTGATGCCGCTATTAAGGTCAATAGAATAGCGACGGTCTGATGTCGCTAGTCAGGTCAACAGAATAGCGGTGGTCTGATGTCGCTAGTCAGGTCAACAGAATAGCGGTGGTCTGATGTCGCTAGTCAGGTCAACATAATAGCGGTGGTCTAAGGTCAGCAGGGTCAATAGAATAACGGTATAAGGTCAGTGGGAGGTCAACAGAGTAGCAGTCTGGGGGCAGCTGCAACGACCTCAGACCGGTCCAATGGTGAACTGCGGCTTGAGGCAAGGTCAAGAGGAAGGTGGTCTGAGGAGGTCAGTGGGAGGTCAACATGACCGTGATCTGAGGTCAGGAGGAAAGTCAGCAGGACAGTGGCCTGAGGCCAACAGCAAGGTCAACAGCTAGCAGCGGCCTGACGTCATTGAAAGGTCAACAGGACAGATGTTGAAGGTCAGCAGGAGGATCAACAGGACAGGGGGTCGGTATCACGTGATCGGCTGCCATCACGCAGACAGACAGACAGACGGACAGAGCGCTGTCAGCGTTGTTAGGCGGGCCTGATAGATCGCCCTATGGCCGACAGGCTGGCGTGCGGTCGGCGCGCCGTGATACCAGGTCCAATAGGACCGAGTGAGGACCAATAAATTACCGATAAGGCGGTGCTGCTGGTCCGAACAGGCACACTTCTCTGTCAGGTTATATTCCAGGCGATGTGTGAGCTTGGCACGCAAAGTGGATACTTCCAAACTCTGGTATCAAATAGTTTGAATAGCGAAATAGCACGAATGAAACTTTTATTCCATTTACTAGGACTTCAGTATCGCGGAATCTTTATTAAATGAATCATCATCTAAAGTGGTAGAAAAAGTAGTGTGAAGCTAAAGAAGTGATGCCGGCGCTCGAACGCCATTCATTTAATGTAATTAACTACATCGAAATCTGACGAAAGTGTGAAGAAACTGTTCGGTATGTTCTCTGCTAGCAAAGTTGGGGTTCAATTTTACACGAAAAATGAATATACTGCGCTTACATATTGCATTCACCTATTGCATATCCCACCAGTCACGTCGTATAGTTAGTGGTAACATCTCTGCAATATTAAGCTACTCTTCATGAAAAGTCAATCCGTACCATTTTCGATTAGCATAACTGACAGCTTCCCCAAGACACCGCCACGGAGTAGCTCAATACAAAGTCACCAACCCCTCACCTGTAATCCGGTGAACCTCAGCTCTGTCGGCGTACATATTTATATTGGCGTTCGCATCCGCGACAAAGCAGACCAGCAGAAAAAGTGACCACGCAGCCTCGCAGATTGCGTGGTGGGACATCCCTGCAGTTCAGATCGCTGTCACTGCAGTCGTGGTGGCGCCACCGTCGCAAGCTCGAACCGGAGGTCGTTAAAAGGAGCAACCACCTGGAACAACACGCTGCGTCAGCGGAACGAGGGCAATAGGCCTGCCTAGCGACCAGTGAAGTCCCGGCGGGGGGAGAATCGCGGTAGCAATGGTGGCGTCCACAGGCGTAAGCAGTGGTCTATTCTGGTTAGTTTCGCGACGGGAATGCACGTAGATCCTAATTGGGTTGTTAGTTGCTTCGTTACATTTTACGTCAGATTAATGTGTGATATGGAGCTTAATTAAGCAAAACTAATGAATGAGCATCTTACTTCAAAATGAGTAGCTCTATCATCACTTTCAATGCATGTTGATATTTTGAATTTCAACATGTCATGCTGCAAATAAAATTGCGAGATAAATGTGCAATACAACTTCTAAATAACATCCTTCTCAATGATAACCTGCAAATCATCAAATAAATTGTTCTTTAAACCACTGAAAGTTATTTAAGGAATGTTGAAATGTGAGAAAGCAGTTTAATTATATTATCCTTCTGCGGCATAAGGATACCCGACGAGCTACTCACGCATGCTGGGACCGAATGCGAGTTCGAGCATACAGAGTCAGGCAAGGGGTACTGAACGACGCCAAACTTTCTATATTCGACTGCCAGTTTGCATAAGATGTATTTGAACGAAAGCTAGTCGCGGAAGTTTCGTCACGCTCACGCTACGCCGGAATGTATAGATAGCTCAAACAAACCCTTCCACTCGCATCATAGCACAGATCGGATGTATTTTTAGCTATACATATCATTTGGTATATATTTAACATGACTCTCCCTCCTTAGCACGTGCCTTTGAGAGCCTCTAGAACAGAGCCTATTTTAACATGTTAACTGGGGGGCAAATGCCCCCCCCCCCCCCCAGTGAGCCGCTTTGCCCCCCCGGTCAAGGAATGTTGCCCACCCTGATTTCAGTATTTCCATGCCATTTTTCGCCTAATAGGTATTCAATTAAAATAAAATATGCTTACCTGGTGATAAATGTATACAAATCCAATGTAAATGTCATGATAGTCCTACGTTTTAGTCTTTCCCAGCCAAAATAAGTATCTTTAAATTATTTCCGGAATATCTTGAGTTTCAATATCCTTTGACCAATTGTTCATTAGCGGCAGAGTGGTGGAGATCGGGGGTTGTTGGATAAGGAACGTCGCCACAAAATTTGGAGTGGGAGGGGGCAACTGCTGAGCCGATTGTGTTCAAATTTGGTGTGTGGTTAGGGATCTCTCAGCCGCCACTTTCCTACAAGTCAGGGGTTGGGTGCTTCTACACGTGCGTACGTGTGTACCGCGTATTTTTATCTCAGAAACTACTTTCCTGATCGAGTTGAAATTCACCATACATTTCCTTTGCGTTCGCTCGTCCCGGCGCTTACTGGTTTGGTAAAAAGTTATGAAAAAATTGACGAATGACCTCAGGGTGAATAGATTTTACCTCGTGGAGGTCACATGATAAAAATACCACATGGATCTTTGCATTGGCGGATCCAGAACGGGTGGTTTGGGGGGGGGCAAAATTCCCAAAAGTCCCACACAATTCTGAAAACGCATCGGATTTGGCTTGCTTATGCATTATAGCTGATTTAAAGCTAACTTTCCTTAGTAAAAGTTGCTGCGATTATCTTCTATATCACGAAATGTGTCAATCTTGCGCCGATTTCAGGCGGTTTGGGGGAGGGCAATTGCCCATTTTCCCCAACCGTAGATCCGCCACTGGATCTTTGTATTTTGCAAAAGATACACCTACATAAACTGGTGAAAATTGGGCAAATTTAGCCATTTCCTGTGGATTTATATGCATTTTAATGTTTCCCCAATGACTTATAATTGGGAGGTCACAAAATAGACTTCACCTTAGGTCACCGATATAACAATCATCCGAAATAGCAGAATTGTGTTTATGACCTGATTAAATCCTGTGAGTATCTAATTGATCGGTCAAACAATGTGGCTGTGGCACGACCTTACATTTTTTTGGAGGTGGGATCACTAGACTTGACTTAGTGACGTGACCTGAGGAGACCCGATGTAAACAAATTAACAGGATTTGGGCAATTGATAGGCAAGCAGTTGTACCAAAAATGGCGGCGCGAAATGGCGTCCTTTTCCGCTATTTCCAAAAAACCTAAGCGGGAGGGTATCCGCCCCCACTGGCGGATCCAGGGGGCGGCCATCAGGGGAAAATGCCCCCCCCCCCCCCTCCCTCCTCCCCCACGGGAATCTGGGGGGGGGGGGGCATGCATTACAAGTATGCCTCCCCCTGCGCGTTCCCTGCACTGAACGTGAAAAACAATGATCTTAGGAGAAAACTTCATGAAAACGGAAGTTTTTTTTACTTCTCTCAAGTGAATGAATTTGAAGTTTGTATGTATCCCTTGCTTTCAATAATAGACAAAACAGCGCACATGATGCAATTCAAGCAGCCCCGGTGACACGCGCCCTGCTGGGGGGGGGGGGGGTGACAGAATCTGCCCCCTCCCGGATTTTCTCAATAACTTTAAAACTGTGATAGATATCAAAGTGAAACGTGCAGTATCTTATACTGCATCCATTATAAGTCTTCTTACAAAATTTAAATGAAATTTATGTAGAATTTTAGGAGATAATAACCTTTTAATGACGTCATGACATGCCAATGTTGGTGGAAAACAATAAATGTTTGAAAATCGTAAAAAATAGAGTTTCAGAGCAAATTGCAAATAAAGAACGTCACAAGGAATTACATGACATTCTCTTCCATATGTCTATCTCGGATTTGTAATTTTCGGGTTTTGATTCCCCCCATTTTTTTTTTGTATCGGAAAAATGCTCACAAAATTAATTTTTGTGAATTCGAAGTGAATTTCTTAAGCTCGAATACCAAAATAAGGTGTCCGGCCCAAATCCGCAGAGGGAACAAATGGGGGTACGTTTTTATTGTTTTTTGCCACAAACAGATGCCCCCCAAAAATGAGGGTATCTTTTTGCCCCCCAGTGGTTTTCCCTTAAAATAGACCCTGCTTTAGAATTACGTGGCATGGAGGGAGCGGGACGATTCAATTCCACAATACGGTCTCAAATTCGTTATTTATAATTTTAGTGACTATTTCCAGTCTTCCACCCCGCTGTTCACCGGTAATCCACCGATGGTCCGCCGGCCGCGGGGCGGGTCGGGACACAGCGGTTATGGTCGGGAACCTCGGTGACCCGCTTGTTATGACGCCGAACCGACGCCTTACGACCGTTTGTCATACCAACAGAACGTGAGCGGACCGCCGAACAGGGTCTGATGTCACCAGGGACGGTGGCCGGCCAGGGCACGAGACGGGTCGTAGATGGACGTAGATGAGGGACGAGACGGGTTGTAAGTGGAAGAAAGCCGCTGAACTTTCTGTAACTCTTGGTGTATAAAGTGCTGGTATTGGTATATACCGAGGAGTGATTATGGTCGTTTCTTTGTCAGGAGTTATGAAAACCGTGGGGAATTACAAAATTGATCAAACCCTGTCATTAAGCAAGGAAGAGAAGAGAGAAGAGAGAAGA
>JAXIVJ010014593.1:0-33968 GCA_036785665.1 Chirona hameri
ATGCAAAATCTGCTTCCTCGTGAAATGATGGCTACGGTTTTGCCCCGGACCCAAACCGATCCACCGAAATGGGTCCGCACTAGTCAAAACCGTAGGTTTTGACGAAGTCAAATACCAGAGGTTTATACTGGGGCAGCAGCCTATTTGTGTATTGACTTTGTATGTTTGTCTGTCTGTTTGTTTGACTGTCTGTCTGAGGCGTTTTGCCACAGCTCGCTGACGAAGAGGCACAGCAACACACGCGCGTGGCACCGTCCGATGCGCCAGTTCGG
Source organism: Chirona hameri (assembly GCA_036785665.1). Taxonomy (NCBI): domain Eukaryota; kingdom Metazoa; phylum Arthropoda; class Thecostraca; order Balanomorpha; family Balanidae; genus Chirona; species Chirona hameri. The sequence continues at coordinate 273 of JAXIVJ010014593.1, forward strand.
CCCCCAGGTGCCGGTGCCGGTGGCCGGTCGATTGGTGCCACGTGGCACGTGGTACGTGCCGCCCCGTGGGACATTGCAAAATCCATTTGCCCACACGTGCCGCCCACACGTGTGGACGCAGGGCGACCAAATTCGGTGGGCGGGTAGTCCACATGGGTGCGGAAAATCCTTTGCGGTTGCCGACCCCGAGGGGGGTAAACAAAAGCCCCCAGGGGGTAAACCTTTTATCGCGTGGGGGTCCTCGGATTTCGGGAAATTTTGATGTAGCGACACCAAATTTGGTACACCGATAGAGCTCGGCGAGTGACAGTTGATGGTGCCGGTCGGTGCCACATGGCACGTGCCACGTGCCGCCACGTGGCCATGCAAATTCTGCTTCCTCGTGAAATGATGGCTACGGTTTTTCCCCGGACCCAAACCTGATCACAAAGATGGGTCCGCACTAGTCAAAACCGTAGGTTTTGACGAAGTCAAATACCAGAGGTTTATACTGGGGCAGCAGCCTATTTGTGTAGTGACTTTGTCTGTCTGTATGTTTGTCTGTCTGTTTGTTTGTCTGAGGCGTTTGGCCACAGCTCGCTGACGAAGAGGCACAGCAACACGCGCGTGGCACCGTCCGATGCGCCAGTTCGGCCCCCAGGTGCCGGTGCCGGTGGCCGGTCGATTGGTGCTACGTGGCACGTGGTACGTGCCGCCACGTGGACATTGCAAAATTCATTTGCCCACACGTGCCGCCCACACGTGTGGACGCAGGGCGACCAAATTCGGTGGGCGGGTAGTCCACATGGGTGCGGAAAATCCTTTGCGGTTGCCGACCCCGATGGGGGCAAACGAAAGCCCCCAGGGGGTAAACCTTTTATCGCGTGGGGGTCCTCGGATTTCGGGAAATTTTGATGTAGCGACACCAAATTTGGTACACCGATAGAGCTCGGCGAGTGACAGTTGATGGTGCCGGTCGGTGCCACGTGGCACGTTCCACGTACCGCCACGTGGCCATGCAAAATCTGCTTCCTCGTGAAATGATGGCTACGGTTTTGCTCCGGACCCAAACCCGATCACAAAGATGGGTCCGCACTAGTCAAAACCGTAGGTTTTGACGAAGTCAAATACCAGAGGTTTATACTGGGGCAGCAGCCTATTTGTGTAGTGACTTTGTCTGTCTGTATGTTTGTCTGTATGTATGTTTGTCTGAGGCGTTTGGTCACAGCTCGCTGACGAAGAGGCACAGCAACACGTGCGTGGCACCGTCCGATGCGCCAGTTCGGCCCCCAGGTGCCGGTGCCGGTGGCCGGTCGATTGGTGCCACGTGGCACGTGGTACGTGCCGCCCCGTGGGACATTGCAAAATCCATTTGCCCACACGTGCCGCCCACACGTGTGGACGCGGGGCGACCAAATTCGGTGGGCGGGGTAGTCCACATGGGCGCGGAAAATCTTTTGCGGTTGCCGACCCCGAGGGGGGCAAACGAAAGCCCCCAGGGGGTAAACCTTTTATCGCGTGGGGGTCCTCGGATTTCGGGAAATTTGTATGTAGCGACACCACCAGTCAAAACCGTAGGTTTTGACGAAGTCAAATACCAGAGGTTTATACTGGGGCAGCCTATTGGTGTAGTGACTTTGTATGTCTGTCTGTTTGTTTTGTTTGTCTGTCTGAGGTGTTTGGCCACAGCTCGCTGACAAAGAGGCACAGCAACACGCGCGTGGCACCGTTCGATGCGCCAGTTCGGCCCCCAGGTGCCGGTGTCGGTGGCTGGTCGATCGGTGCCACGTGGCACGTGGCACGTGCCGCAACGTGGGCCATTGCAAAATCCATTTGCCTACAAGTGCCGCCCATACCAGTGGATGCAGGGAGACCGAACTCGGTGGGTGGGTAGTCCAAATGGGTGCGGAAAATCCTTTGGGGTTGCCGACTCCGAATGGGGCAAACGAAAGCCACCAGGGGGGTAAACCTTTTATCGCGTGGGGTCCTTGGATTTCGGGAAATTTTGATGTAGGGACACCAAATTTGGTAAACCGATAGAGCTCGACGAGTGACAGCTGATGGTGCCGCTCGCCGCTCGATCGGAGCCACGTGGCACGTGCCACGTGCCGCCACGTGGCCATGCAAAATCTGCTTCCTCGTGAAATGATGGCTACGGTTTTGCCCCGGACCCAGACCCGATCACCGAAATGGGTCCGCACTAGTCAAAACCGTAGGTTTTGACGAAGTCAAATACCAGAGGTTTATACTGGGGCAGCAGCCTATTTGTGTAGTGACTTTGTATGTTTGTTTGTCTGTCTGTTTGTCTGTCTGAGGCGTTTGGCCACAGCTCGCTGACAAAGAGGGACAGCAACACGCGCGTGGCACCGTTCGATGCGCCAGTTCGGCCCCCAGGTGCCGGTGCCGGTTACCGGTCGATCGGTGCCACGTGGCACGTGCCAAGTGCCGCCACGTGGGACATTGCAAAATCCATTTGCCCACACTTGCCGCCCACACGTGTGGACGCAGGGCGACCAAACTCGGTCGGTGGGTAGTCCATATGGGTGCGGAACATCCTGTGGGGTTGCCGACCCCGAGAGGGGTAAACAAAAGCCCCCAGGGGGTAAACGTTTTATCGCGTGGGGTCCTCGGATTTCGGGAAATTTTGATGTAGCGACACCAAATTTGGTACACCGATAGAGCTCGGCGAGTGACAGATGATGGTGCCGGTCTCCGCTCGGTCGGTGCCACGTGGCACGTGCCACGTGCCGCCACGTGGCCATGCAAAATCTGCTTCCTCGTGAAATGATGGCTACGGTTTTGCCCCGGACCCAAACCCGATCACCAAGATGGGTCCGCACTAGTCAAACCCGTAGGTTTTGACAAAGTCAAATACCGGAGGTTTATACTGGGGCAGCTTATTGGTGTAGTGACTTTGTATGTTTGTCTGTCTGTCTGTTTGTCTGTCTGAGGCGTTTGGCCACAGCTCGCTGACGAAGAGGCACAGCAACACGCGCGTGGCACCGTTCGATGCGCCAGTTCGGCCCAGGTGCCGGTGCCCGTGGCCGGTCGATCGGTGCCACGTGCCACGTGCCACGTGCCGCCACATGGGCCATTGCAAAATTCATTTGCCAACACGTGCCGCCCATACCGGTGGACGCAGGGCGACCAAATTTGGTGGGCGGGTAGTCCACATGGGGGCGGAAAATCCTTTGGGGTTGCCGACCCCGAGAGGGGTAAACAAAAGCCCCCAGGGGGGTAAACCTTTTATCGCGTGGGGTCCTCGGATTTCGGGAAATTTTGATGTAACGACACCAAATTTGGGTAACCGATAGAGCTCGGCGAGTGACAGATGATAGTGCCGGTCGCAGCTCGATCGGTGCCACGTGGCACGTGCCACGTGCCGCCACGTGGGCGCTCCTCGTGAAATATATGGCTACGGTTTTGCCCCGGACCCAAACCCGATCCACCGAAATGGGTCCGCACTAGTCAAAACCGTAGGTTTTGACGAAGTCAAATACCAGAGGTTTATCAAAACCGTAGGTTTTGACGAAGTCAAATACCAGAGGTTTATACTGGGGCAGCCTATTGGTGTAGTGACTTTGTATGTCTGTTTGTATGTCTGTCTGTCTGAGGCGTTTGGCCACAGCTCGCTGACAAAGAGGAACAGCAACACGCGCGTGGCACCGTCCGATGCGCCTGTTCGGCCCCCAGGTGCCAGTGCCGGTGGCTGGTCGATTGGTGCCACGTGGCACGTGGTACGTGCCGCCCCGTGGGACATTGCAAAATCCATTTGCCCACACGTGCCGCCCACACGTGTGGACGCAGGGCGACCAAATTCGGTGGGCGGGTAGTCCACATGGGTGCGGAAAATCCTTTGCGATTGCCGACCCCGAGGGGGGCAAACGAAAGCCCCCAGGGGGTAAACCTTTTATCGCGTGGGGTCCTCGGATTTCGGGAAATTTTGATGTAGCGACACCAAATTTGGTACACCGATAGAGCTCGGCGAGTGACAGTTGATGGTGCCAGTCGGTGCCACGTGGCACGTGCCACGTGCCGCCACGTGGCCATGCAAAATCTGTTTCCTCGTGAAATGATGGCCTACGGTTTTGCCCCGGACCCAAACCCGATCCACCGAAATGGGTCCGCACTAGTCAAAACCGTAGGTTTTGACGAAGTCAAATACCAGAGGTTTATACTGGGGCAGCAGCCTATTTGTGTAGTGACTTTGTATGTTTGTCTGTTTGTTTGTCTGTCTGAGGCGTTTGGCCACAGCTCGCTGACGAAGAGGCACAGCAACACGCGCGTGGCACCGTCCGATGCGCCAGTTCGGCCCCCAGGCGCCGGTGCCGGTGGCCGGTCGATCGGTGCCACGTGGCACGTGGTACGTGCCGCCTCGTGGGGCACTGCAAAATCCATTTGCCCACACGTGCCGCCCACACGTGTGGACGCAGGGCGACCAATCTCGGTGGGCAGGTAGTCCACATGGGGGCCGAACATCCTGTGGGGTTGCCGACCCCGAGCGGGGTAAACAAAAGCCCCCAGGGGGGTAAACCTTTTATCGCGTGGGGTCCTCGGATTTCGGGAAATTTTGATGTAGCGACACCAAATTTGGTACACCGATAGAGCTCGGCGAGTGCCAGATGATGGTGCCGGTCTCAGCTCGATCGGTGCCACGTGCCGCCACGTGGGCATGGCAAAATCTGCCTGCCCAGCCCATACCAGTGGTCGCAGGGCGACCAAACTCGGTGGGCGGGTAGTCCACATGGGTGCCGAAAAGCTAAATTGGCTGATTTCCTCGAGGGGGGCATGTTGCCACCCCTAGGGGGGGGGGAGGGGGGTCAACCTGATATCGCAGGGGTCCTCTGATTGCGGGATTTCATTTTGCGCTAGCTGCACCAAATTTGGTGCACCGATAGAGCTCGGCGAGTGAGAGATGATGGTGCCGGTCGCCGCTCGATCGGTGCTACGTGGCACGTGCCACGTGCCGCCACGTGGCCACTGCAAAATCTGCTTGCCCAGCCCATACCAGTGGACACAGGGCGACTAAACTCGGTGGGTGGGTAGTCCACATGGGTGCCGAAAAACAATATTGGCTGATTTTCTCGAGGGGGCACGTGACCCCTCCTAGGGGGGGGGGGGGGTAATCTGATATCCCAGGGGTCCTCTAATTGTTGGATTTTTTTTTGCGCTAGCCGCACCAAATTAGGTACACCGATAGAGCTCGACGAGTGAAAGATGATGGTGCCGGTCGCCGCTCGATCGGTGCCACGTGGCACGTGCCGCCACGTGGCCATGGAAAAATATGCTTTCCCAGCCCATACGAGTGGACACAGGGCGACCAAACTCGGTGGGCGGGTAGTCCACATGGGTGCCGAAAAACAATATTGGCTGATTTTCTCGAGGGGCACGTGACCTCTCCTAGGGGGGGGGGGGGGGGGGTAATCTGATATCCCAGGGGTCCTCTGATGGCCGGATTTTATTTTGCGCTAGCCGCACCAAAATTGGTGCACCGATAGAGCTCGGCGAGTGACATATGATGGTGCCGGTTGTTTTTCGATCGGTGCCACGTGCCGCCACGTGGCCACTGCAAAATCTGCTTACCCAGCCCATACCAGTGGATGCTGGGAGACCAAACTTGGTGGGCGGGTAGTCCACATGGGTGCCGAAAACAATTTTGGCTTATTTTCTCGAGGGGGCACGTTTCCCCCCCCCCCCCCCTAGGTGGGTTAGCCTGATATGCCGGGGGTCCTCTGATAGCGGGATTTTTCTTCTGCTAGCCGCACGAAATTGGGTTCACCGATAGAGCTCAGCAAGTGACAGATGATGGTGCCGATTGCCGCTCGATCGGTACCACGTGGTACGTGCCACGTGTCACCACGTGGGCACTGCAAAGTTTGCTTGCCCAGCCCATACCAGTGGTCGCAGGGCGACCAAACTCGGTAGTGGGTAGCCCACATGTGTGCCAAAAAACGATACTGGCAGGGCACAGGGCAGGGCAAAGGGCAGGGGACAGGACAGGGCACAGGACAGGGCACAGGACAGGGCACAGGACAGGGCACAGGACAGGGCACTGGGCAGGGCACAGGGCAGGGTACAGGGCAGGGTACAGGGCAGGGCACAGGGCAGGGCACAGGGCAGGGCACAGGGCAGGGCACAGGGCAAGGCACAGGGCAGGGCACAGGGCAGGGCACAGGGCAGGGCACAGGGCAGGGCACAGGGCAGGGCACAGGGCAGGGCACAGGGCAGGGCACAGGGCAGGGCACAGGACAGGGCACAGGGCAGGGCAGGGTACGGCATAGGGCAGGGAAGAGCAGGATATAGAGCAGGGCACAAGGCACAGGATAGGACACAGGACAGCCCGGTCCTGGTGGTGTATAGGTCCTATGATAGCACGATCTTAGTCTGTCCGTTAGGTTGGATGTCAATACACTTCCCAATGTGGTTATCGATACTTTTATACGCAGAAAGCAACAAATTCAGCGCATTGCACTGGAAATTGCAACCCGTAAATAAGTAGCCAAAGTGGGGAAAAATCGCATGATTTGGCTAAAATCAGCCGAACTTCAATCCATTTTCGGCGCAGGAAATATTATTCAAAATATCGATTGGCGCACCGTTTTGGAAAGCTATCGCAAGGAGCAATGGGAAAAACACGGTTCCCTTTGTATCGGAGATATTTCTTACATTTCGGTCCACCCTAATCTGACACGGACAGCGGTGACAGTGTCCCTCTGTGTATATCTGACACGGACAGCGGTGACAGTGTCCTCTGTGTATATCTGACACGGACAGCGGTGACAGTGTCCGCTGTCCTGTGCGGAGGCTGCTAATGTGGCCATTTAGTATTCATATATTTTTTCATGCCAGAATCGACTTCGATACATAAGTCTTCGATGGTAAAAAATTGGAGATTTTTTATATTGTATTTGTAGTTTTGTATTTGGAATAATCATGGTTAACAGCACGTCTTTTTATAAATTTAGTCCGAACCTTTTCATTGAATGCATTTCCGAGCTCAGAACCCGCGCTAAGAATAGCTTTTTGTGCAGGCCCTACCTCACCACCCGATCAGGCTGGTAACCGGCAGAATTTGGAGGCGAAAGTTGTACGTGCCCGACTTCCTGGACGCAGTCCGCCTCGCCCTCTGTCGTCGCCTGACCTTGAATGCGACCGATGCCACCTGTTTCGCGTCGTCAGCCAGCTGCGCTCACTGAACCAGCACTCCCCTCCTCTCTCCTCCCCTCCTCCTCTCCCTGCCTCCCCCTGCCACCCGACAGCAGTGGGGCGGCGTGGATAGCTCGGCCGGCGCGCGGCCGGGGGTCGGCCGAGTGTGAACTGTGCAGACAGACATGCCACCATGGTGCGGCCGTCACCGCCGCCGCTGACCGACTCCTGCCGACTCCTGCAGGCTGACACGCGTTGACCCACCGACTGGCATCAGTGGCCTGGTCGTCACCGCCGCCGCTGACCGACTCCTGCCGACTCCTGCAGGCTGACACGCGTTGACCCACCGACTGGCATCAGTGGCCTGGTCGTCACCGCCGCCGCTGACCGACTCCTGCCGACTCCTGCAGGCTGACACGCGTTGACCCACCGACTGGCATCAGTGGCCCGGCCGTCACCGCCGCCGCTGACCGACTCCTGCCGACTCCTGCAGGCTGACACGCGTTGACCCACCGACTGGCATCAGTGGCCTGGTCGTCACCGCCGCCGCTGACCGACTCCTGCCGACTCCTGCAGGCTGACACGCGTTGACCCACCGACTGGCATCAGTGGCCTGGTCGTCACCGCCGCCGCTGACCGACTCCTGCCGACTCCTGCAGGCTGACACGCGTTGACCCACCGACTGGCATCAGTGGCCTGGCCGTCACCGCCGCCGCTGACCGACTCCTGCCGACTCCTGCAGGCTGACACGCGTTGACCCACCGACTGGCATCAGTGGCCTGGTCGTCACCGCCGCCGCTGACCGACTCCTGCCGACTCCTGCAGGCTGACACGCGTTGACCCACCGACTGGCATCAGTGGCCTGGTCGTCACCGCCGCCGCTGACCGACTCCTGCCGACTCCTGCAGGCTGACACGCGTTGACCCACCGACTGGCACCAGTGGCCTGGCCGTCACCGCCGCCGCTGACCGACTCCTGCCGACTCCTGCAGGCTGACACGCGTTGACCCACCGACTGGCATCAGTGGCCTGGCCGTCACCGCCGCCGCTGACCGACTCCTGCCGACTCCTGCAGGCTGACACGCGTTGACCCACCGACTGGCATCAGTGGCCTGGTCGTCACCGCCGCCGCTGACCGACTCCTGCCGACTCCTGCAGGCTGACACGCGTTGACCCACCGACTGGCATCAGTGGCCTGGTCGTCACCGCCGCCGCTGACCGACTCCTGCCGACTCCTGCAGGCTGACACGCGTTGACCCACCGACTGGCATCAGTGGCCTGGTCGTCACCGCCGCCGCTGACCGACTCCTGCCGACTCCTGCAGGCTGACACGCGTTGACCCACCGACTGGCATCAGTGGCCTGGTCGTCACCGCCGCCGCTGACCGACTCCTGCCGACTCCTGCAGGCTGACACGCGTTGACCCACCGACTGGCATCAGTGGCCTGGTCGTCACCGCCGCCGCTGACCGACTCCTGCCGACTCCTGCAGGCTGACACGAGTTGACCCACCGACTGGCATCAGTGGCCTGGTCGTCACCGCCGCCGCTGACCGACTCCTGCCGACTCCTGCAGGTTGACACGCGTTGACCCACCGACTGGCATCAGTGGCCTGGTCGTCAGCGCCGCCGCTGACCGACTCCTGCCGACTCCTGCAGGCTGACACGCGTTGACCCACCGACTGGCATCAGTGGCCTGGCCGTCACCGCCGCCGCTGACCGACTCCTGCCGACTCCTGCAGGCTGACACGCGTTGACCCACCGACTGGCATCAGTGGCCTGGCCGTCAGCGCCGCCGCTGACCGACTCCTGCCGACTCCTGCAGGCTGACACGCGTTGACCCACCGACTGGCATCAGTGGCCTGGCCGTCAGCGCCGCCGCTGACCGACTCCTGCCGACTCCTGCAGGCTGACACGCGTTGACCCACCGACTGGCATCAGTGGCCTGGTCGTCACCGCCGCCGCTGACCGACTCCTGCCGACTCCTGCAGGCTGACACGCGTTGGCCCACCGACTGGCATCAGTGGCCTGGTCGTCACCGCCGCCGCTGACCGACTCCTGCCGACTCCTGCAGGCTGACACGCGTTGACCCACCGACTGGCATCAGTGGCCTGGTCGTCACCGCCGCCGCTGACCGACTCCTGCCGACTCCTGCAGGCTGACACGCGTTGACCCACCGACTGGCATCAGTGGCCTGGTCGTTACAGCCGCCGCTGACCGACTCCTGCCGACTCCTGCAGGCTGACACGCGTTGACCCACCGACTGGCATCAGTGGCCTGGCCGTCACCGCCGCCGCTGACCGACTCCTGCCGACTCCTGCAGGCTGACACGCGTTGACCCACCGGTGGCATCAGTGGCCTGGTCGTCACCGCGCGTCCTCAAGCGTCTGTTACGAGCTTCCCGTTCGCCGGCAGTCGTGTGTGTCTGAACCGCCGTGGCCTCCGATCCCCTCCCTGACCTTTTGACAGCGTTTGGCCGAACCTCCATGGTCTCCTAGCCTCTGACCTGAGAGTACAACTGTACAAATGTATTATCACTTTTTCGGCGTCGCAAGCACTTTTTAGCGGTTAACCCGCGCCCCGCTGGTGGGCAGAATCTGCACTCCTCCCGGATTTGTTTTTGCCTCCCCTTTTCGCTAACCTGGCACCGCCTATGATTGCAAATATGTTTTTTTTTAACTGTTGTGTTCGATGTCACAATAGCGCACGATTTAATTTATCGCAAAAAGAAGTAAAAAAACGGGTTTATAAGGCATTTATTTTACCCCCAAATTTAGTGACCTGAAAACGCCTATGATTTTTGAATTTTCAAAAGTCACCGTCATATATCAATTCCCAATTCAATTTCTATCGATTCCCATTAGTTGCGTTAAAATCGGTTGATAAACATGACAGCTGTGATGGATCACAAATACCTCTAATATTTGTAGTTTTTGCCCCCCCCCCCCTGTTGCCCCCCTTCCAAACATTTATATTTTTTTCTGAAATGTAGATCGTGTTGAGGGGAATCAAACGCCGTTTTATTTTTCAGAATCGGACTGGTAGATCTCGAGATCTCCAGGGGGAGGGCGGAATCCGCCCCCCCGCCACTAAAAGGGGTAGCCTGGATCCTGCCACTAATAGGGTTAAAATTCAGATTTTTTCATGCCAGAATCGACTTCGATACATAAGTATTCGATGGTACAAAATTAGAGATATGTTTTTTCCTAATTATTTTATTTATAGTTTCGTGTTTGGAATAATTGTGGTTAACAGCACGTCTTTTATAAATTTAGGCCGAACCTTTTGAATGGATGGATTTCCGAGCTCAGAACCGGCGTTAAGCATAGCTTGTTGCGCAGGCCCTACCTCACCACCCAATCGGGCAATTCCTGGCGTCCGGCAGAATTTTAGAGACGAAAGTTATACGTGCCCGACATACCTGGACACGGTCCGCCTCGCCCTCTGGCGTACCTGACCTTGAATGCGACCGCTGCCACCGGCCACAGGCCATCCCAGTCAGGGGCAAATAGAGAGCGCCGAAGCAGCTCGATCCCGGGCTGCCACACCGGATGAGGTCAGAAGCAGAGCTCGTCAGGTGTTGGGATGGCCCTATGGGCCATGGGCCGGGCCTGGCCTGGGCCTGGGCTGGGCCTCAACTTCAAGGAAATCATCGGGCTCTGGACGGGGCTGGGCTGAGAATGTTGAAGCTCAGGTCAGAGCTGAACAATATTTCAACCAGCAGTTCACTTCCACAGCAACACACTGTTGCTGTGGCTGTGACATTTTGTTTGTTTTTGGTTAGCATCATTGGTTCATTGTTTCACATTTATAGTATACAAATAAATATGCTAGGATAGTGATTGCAAATTTTGTGAAAATATGTATAGGCTTAATCTGCACGGGCCGGACTGGGCCTGGGCCTCACTATTATAAATTTGACCAGGCCTGGTCCGGGCCTGGGCTTGGTGTTCATGGGCCGGGGCCAGGCCGGGCTGGGGGTTGGTGGGCCCGTGACGAACACTGGTCAGAAGCCCAGCGCTCTCCCGACTGAGCTATTCGGATTTTGGTAATAACTTTGCACGTAATTATGCTAGAGAGCTCAATTAAACGGCACTATTCTTATCTTGTCGACCTGATTTCAATGATATATAACATGAGCCTTGTGATCGCTCTGTAACCTCAAGGTCACGTAACCTAAGGTCATCCGGTGCAGCCCACGTCAGATCGGCCAAGACATAACACCCTAATTCTCCTATTTAGATGAAACTACGTGTTGGGGGTTATCTACGCTGTACATTCACGTTGTGAAATGTTCAGCTTCGTCCGTCGAATTGGTGTCGAGGTATAGCTCACGCATCTTTTCGATGTCGCGCTAAGCTTTAATTTGCAGCGGGCGATACCTCCCATATAAATAATTATAATGATATAAACCTATATATCGTCAGAATCGCCACTGACCACAAATTAACCCTATTGGTAACAGGGGGGGGGGGGGAATCCACCACCCCCCTCATGTTTTTTTTTCTCGCAGATATCTCCCGAACAGCTAGGACCAGACCCATACAATTTGGGGATGTTTCCTAGAACTGAATTCCGCATATAAAGTCAAAATTTTGCGTTCCTAACCTGAATAGAGGCGGTTCCAGGGCACGTTTTTGGGAGGGTTCTGCGGCGACATTTGGCGATAATACGGAAATGCGATATTCACGGTTCCTTCCTAACTGCCTCAAGTATGAAGGAGTTACATCGATTTACGGTGATTGCAACAAGTGAAAATTAGTTGATGCTAATTAAATATCATAAAAATTGCATGGCAGAGCGGTTTCAGGGGCTTGTAAAGGGGGGGGGGGGCGGTCCCAGAAAGTATTCAATGCTTGGCGGGAAGCCATTAGAGCAATGTAAGGGGCATGTATAGCTATCAAGATGTAAAAGATAGCTTCTCCTTCTATTATTTGCATAATTTATTACATATAGAGTTTCAGGGGCGTGTTCAGGCACATGCAAAGGGGGGTGACTGGCATGGTGATGACGATATGCTAGCGATTACGGCGCAATAGACGGTTAGTTTATAATGATATATGAACATATGAGGCCAGGAGAGGGAATTAAGTCATTTTTTTTTATTTGCAGAGGCGCGTTCAGGAATGGAATAAAGGGGGTCAATTATTGCAAGGAAACTAAGATACATGGGCCTACAATGACACAACATACTGCAGTTTTCGGATGAAACATGCACTACAGCGTACTCTACGAACGATTATAATATAATAGGCGAGTTCAGGTAGGGTAAACAGGGGGGTAAGCAATGTTAATTGAAGTTGTAGGTGAAAGAGCACTGTTGACTAGTTAGCATCATAATAGCGGATACTATACCTATCAAAAAGTATTGCACCTACCCAGTTTGGTTCCTGGATACGCCTATGATGAAGTACAACATGCAAAAAGGAATTATCTACGATCAGTAACATATTTATACTACTGGGTAGCAACTTGCCTGCAGTTAATATTTTGTTCTATTTGACCTCCCTTTTTCACTGACCTGGTACCGCCTATGGCAACAAATATGTTTTATAACTGTTTTGTCCAATGTTACAATAACACACCATTTCATTTATAAAAGAACATCAAAAAATGGTTTTATTACGCATTTACTTCACCCCCATATTAAGTGACCTGCACACGCCTATGATTTTTGAATTTTGAAATGTCACCGCCACATATCATTTTCCAATTAATTCTCTATCGATTCCTTATGCAACTTGCAGCCTGCCTGCACTTGGTTTGAACCGGTTCCAAGTATGGATCATCCTAGATCAGTGTTCGCCATGGCCTGGGCTGGGCCTGGGCTGGGCCTGGGCTGGGCCTGGGCTGGGCCTGGGCTGGGCCTGGGCTGGGCCTGGGCTGGGCCTGGGCTGGGCCTGGGCTGGGCTGGGCCTGGGCTGGGCCTGGGCCCGGCCTCAACTTTAAGGAAATCACTGGGCTCTGGATGGGCCTGGGCCTGACAATTTTGAAGTAATGCGCGCGTCGCACAAGCTCAGGTCAGAGCTATACAATATTTTAGCCAGTAGTTCACTTACACAGCAACACTGTTGTTGTGTCTGTGGCTTTTTGTTTTTTTTGGTTAGCATAGTTGGTGCATTGTTTCACATTTATAGTATACAAGTAAATATGCTAGGGTAATGATTGCACATTTTGTGAAAATAATTATATGCTTAATCTGAACGGGCCGGACCGGGCCTGGGCCTCAATATTATGAATTTGACCGGGCCTGGTCCGGGCCTGGGCTTGGTGTTCATGGGCCTGGGCCGGGCTGGGCTGGGGGTTGGTGGGCCCGTGACGAACACTGTCCTAAATACACCTCCACCCTGGATCCTGCTTGGCTGTAAGCCTGTACTGCGCATGCGCTGTAAATTTGTCCAGAGAGACAGTTACGATCGCTTGGACACGCGCGCCTGGCCCAGATATTGTGGCGGACGTCCGTGGCGGAGGTCCGTGGCGGAGGTTAGTGTCCTGGCTGGCCGTCGGATAACGGAGGAGCCGGTGCGCCCGCCATGGTGGAGGAGCCGGTGCGGAACGATTTGCCTCAATCCAAATCGTTTTCCCACAGCGGACCTGTGGCCTGTTCAAAGCGCTGCGGCCGCCGCGGCTCCCGCGGTCAAACAGGCGGGGCTTTAGGCGGGGCCCTCGCCCTACGGGAGTTTTTTTCACCTTCGCTCTACGGGGGGGGGGGGGGCTGACAGACCCCCTGTTAACTTCCAAACCAAGCAACTTAGAGCAATGCGGTAAGAACCAGCATGTTGCCTGTCATGAGAGGAATCTTAAAGTATGCGAGTTTTAGGTTTCAGGTCAACGGGTGACCTTCCAGGTCAAGTGAATGACCTCGGATTTACCACGTCCAGAACAGCGATTTTGCTCTTCAGAATACCTAAAAATTAGAAATGATTAAATGTAAATAAAAAGGCATGTTCTTAGACCAGTCTTGGCTCAGAAACACAAAAAAGTAATTATTTGTTCGTATCTTGTCTAAAAATGTATAAAAAAAGTTATTAAAAAATGACGTCATCAGTTTCTTACACTTAGGAAGCCATCGCTCGGTCAATAATGGAGATATTACTTTAAAAATTTGGTATGAGTATTGTCCATACCCAGTTTTCTCACACATATTCCGGTTTTTCTAATATCTTTGAAAATTTTGATTTTGTGGGGATTCTTTTTTAATCAGTATTTTTTAATTGTAGGGATCAAAAACCCAAAATTGTGAAAATCCAAGATTGCCATTTTAAAGAGAATGACATTTTGTATCTTTGGTGAATTGAGTTTGCAATTTGCTTTAAAACTCTTTTCTACGATTTGTCAAATATTTATCATTTCTTTACCAACATGACGTCATCAAAACATTATTATCTCCCAAAATCCTTAACCAATTTCAAATAAATTTTAACAGCCTACGTATAATTGTTGTATACTCAGCTACCAAACAGTTCAGCAAGATGCACCCCATGTGTCAAAAGTTATTAAAGAAAAACCTCAGGGGGGGGGGGGGGGGGGGCTGTCAGCCCTCCCGTAGGGCGAGGGTTAACAAGCGACTTACTGGGAGGGGGGTATTTTTTGCCCCCTCCCGTTATTTTGAAATAACACCTAAACGAACACAGGTATCGTCACCAAACTAGTAGTACCTTCTCTCACATCAATTCCACACATGTTGGCAAAAGGAAAAATATGAGGTTATGATAGGTCAACCGGAAATGACGTCAGAGTGACGTCATGTTCTTCGGTTTTTGTTGCAAAAGAATGGTTTGCGGAAAACGCTGTCAAAGGTACGATGTTTTAGATAAACTCAATTGTCTTAAATCAAATTACTGACAATAGACCGGGCCATGAAACTGCTATCTCGGGTTTTTGAGGGGTTTTTTATTCAAAATTTTGAGAAATCCAAATACATTTTTGTTTTGTTTTTACAAAATGTTCAAGAAAAAATCAAAATTATCAAAACCGTAGGTTTTGACGAAGTCAAATACCAGAGGTTTATACTGGGGCAGCAGCCTATTTGTGTAGTAATTTGTATGTCTGTCTGTTTGTTTGTTTGTCTGAGGCGTTTGGCCACAGCTCGCTGACGAAGAGGCACCGCAACACGCGCGTGGCACCGTTCGATGCGCCAGTTCGGCCCCCAGGTGCCGGTGCCGGTCACCGGTCGATCAGTGCCACGTGGCACGTGGCAAGTGCCGCCACGTGGGACATTGCAAAATCCATTTGCCCACACGTGCCGCCCACACGTGTGGACGCAGGGCGACCAAACTCGGTGGGTGGGTAGTCCATATGGGTGCGGAACATCCTGTTGGGTTGCCGACCCCGAAAGGGGTAAACAAAAGCCCCCAGGGCTTTTATCGCGTGGGGTCCTCGGATTTCGGGAAATTTTGATGTAGCGACACCAAATTTGGGTAACCGATAGAGCTCGGCGAGTGACAGATGATGGTGCCGGTCTCTGCTCGGTCAGTGCCACGTGGCACGTGCCACGTGCCGCCACGTGGCCATGCAAAATCTGCTTCCTCGTGAAATGATGGCTACGGTTTTGCCCCGGACCCAAACCCGATCACAAAGATGGGTCCGCACTAGTCAAAACCGTAGGTTTTGACAAAGTCAAATACCAGAGGTTTATACTGGGGCCGCCTATTGGTGTCGTGACTTTGTATGTCTGTTTGTATGTCTGTCTGCCTGAGGCGTTTGGCCACAGCTCGCTGACGAAGAGGCACAGCAACACGCGCGTGGCACCGTCCGATGCGCCAGTTTGGCCCCCAGGTGCCGGTGCCGGTGGCCGGTCGATTGGTGCCACGTGGCACGTGGTACGTGCCGCCCCGTGGGACATTGCAAAATATATTTGCCCACACGTGCCGCCCACACGTGTGGACGCAGGGCGACCAAATACGGTGGGCGGGTAGTCCACATGGGTGCGGAAAATCCTTTCCGGTTGCCGACCCCGAGGGGGGCAAACGAAAGCCCCCAGGTGGTAAACCTTTTATCGCGTGGGGGTCCTCGGATTTCGGGAAATTTTGATGTAGCGACACCAAATTTGGTACACCGATAGAGCTCGGCGAGTGACAGTTGATGGTGCCGGTCGGTGCCACGTGGCACGTGCCACGTGCCGCCACGTGGCCAGGCAAAATCTGCTTCCTCGTGAAATGATGGCTACGGTTTTGCCCCGGACCCAAACCCGATCCACCGAAATGGGTCCGCACTAGTCAAAACCGTAGGTTTTGACAAAGTCAAATACCAGAGGTTTATACTGGGGCAGCCTATTTGTGTAGTGACTTTGTATGTCTGTCTGTTTGTCTGTTTGTTTGTCTGAGGCATTTGGCCACAGCTCGCTGACCAAAAGGCACAGCAACACGCGCGTGGCACCGTCCGATGCGCCAGTTCGGCCCCCAGGTGCCGGTGCCGGTGGCCGGTCGATTGGTGCCACGGGGCACGTGGTATGTGCCGCCACGTGGGACATTGCAAAATCTATTTGCCCACACGTGCCGCCCACACGTGTGGACGCAGGGCGACCAAATTCGGTGGGCGGGTAGTCCACATGGGTGCGGAAAATCCTTTGCGGTTGCCGACCCCGAGGGGGGCAAACGAAAGCCCCCAGGGGGTAAACCTTTTATCGCGTGGGGTCCTCGGATTTCGGGAAATTTTGATGTAGCGACACCAAATTTGGTACACCGATAGAGTTCGGCGAGTGACAGATGATGGTGCCGGTCGCCGCTCGATCGGTGCCACGTGGCACGTGCCGCCACGTGGCCATGCAAAATCTGCTTCCTCGTGAAATGATGGCTACGGTTTTGCCCCGGACCCAAACCCGATCCACCGAAATGGGTCCGCACTAGTCAAAACCGTAGGTTTTGACAAAGTCCAATACCGGAGGTTTATACTGGGGCAGCAGCCTATTTGTGTAGTGACTTTGTATGTCTGTCTGTTTGTTTGTTTGCTTGCTTGCTTGTCTGAGGCGTTTGGCCACAGCTCGCTGACCAAGAGGCACAGCAACACGCGCGTGGCACCGTTCGATGCGCCAGTTCGGCCCCCAGGTGCCGGTGCCGGTCACCGGTCGATCAGTGCCACGTGGCACGTGGTAAGTGCCGCCACGTGGGACATTGCAAAATCCATTTGCCCACACGTGCCGCCCACACGTGTGGACGCAGGGCGACCAAATTCGGTGGGTGGATAGTCCATATGGGTGCGGAACATCCTGTGGGGTTGCCGACCCCGAAGGGGCAAACGAAAGCCCCCAGGGGGTAAACCTTTTATCGCGTGGGGGTCTTCGGATTTCGGGAAATTTTGATGTAGCGACACCAAATTTGGTACACCGATATAGCTCGGCGAGTGACAGTTGATGGTGCCGGTCGGTGCCATGTGGCACGTGCCACGTGCCGCCACGTGGCCATGCAAAATCTGCTTCCTCGTGAAATGATGGCTACGGTTTTGCCCCGGACCCAAACCCGATCCACCGAAATGGGTCCGCACTAGTCAAAACCGTAGGATTTGACGAAGTCCAATACCGGAGGTTTATACTGGGGCAGCAGCCTATTTGTGTAGTGACTTTGTATGTCTGTCTGTTTGTCTGAGGCGTTTGGCCACAGCTCGCTGACGAAGAGGCACAGCAACACGTGAGTGGCACCGTTCGATGCGCCAGTTCGGCCCCCAGGTGCCGGTGCCGGTCACCGGTCGATCGGTGCCACGTGGCACGTGGCAATTGCCGCCACGTGGGACATTGCAGAATCCATTTGCCCACACGTGCCGCCCACACGTGTGGACGCAGAGCGACCAAACTCGGTGGGTGGGTAGTCCATATGGGTGCGGAACATCCTGTGGGGTTGCCGACCCCGGGAGGGGTAAACAAAAGCCCCCAGGGGGGTAAACCTTTTATCGCGTGGGGGTCCTCGGATTTCGGGAAATTTTGATGTAGCGACACCAAATTTGGTACACCGATAGAGCTCGGCGAGTGACAGTTGATGGTGCCGGTCGGTGCCACGTGGCACGTGCCACGTGCCGCCACGTGGCCATGCAAAATCTGCTTCCTCGTGAAATGATGGCTACGGTTTTGCCCGGACCCAAACCCGATCCACCGAAATGGGTCCGCACTAGTCAAAACCGTAGGTTTTGACAAAGTCAAATACCGGAGGTTTATACTGGGGCAGCCTATTGGTGTAGTGACTTTGTCTGTCTGTTTGTTTGTTTGTATGTCTGTCTGAGGCGTTTGGCCACAGCTCGCTGACGAAGAGGCACAGCAACACGCGCGTGGCACCGTCCGATGCGTTAGTTCGGCCCCCAGGTGGCGGTGCCGGTGGCCGGGCGATCGGTGCCACGTGGCACGTGGCACGTGCCGCCACGTGGGCCATTGCAAAATCCATTTGCCCACACGTGCCGCCCATACCAGTGGACGCAGGGCGACCAAACTCGGTGGGCGGGTAGTCCACATGGGTGTGGAACATCCTTTGGGGTTGCCGACTCCGAGGGGGGCAAACAAAAGCCCCCAACCTTTTATAACGTGGGGTCCTCGGATTTCGGGAAATTTTGATGTATCGACACCAAATTTGGTACACCGATAGAGCTCGGCGAGTGACAGATGATGGTGCCGGTCGCCGCTCGATCGGTGCCACGTGGCACGTGCCACGTGCCGCCACGTGGCCATGGCAAAATATGCTTGTCCAACCCATACTAGTGGACACAGGGCGACCAAACTCGGTGGGCGGGTAGTCCACATGGGTACCGAAAAACAATATTGGCTGATTTTCTCAAGGGGGGCACGTGACTCCTCCTAGGGGGGTTAATCTGATATCGCAGGGGTCCTATGATTGCCGGATTTGTTTTTGAGCTAGCCGCACCAAATTTGGAACACCGATAGAGCTCGACGAGTGAAAGATGATGGTCCCGGTGGCCGGGCGATCGGTGCCACGTGGCACGTGCCACGTGCCGCCACGTGGCCATTGCAAAATCTGTTTTCCCAGCCCATACCAGTGGTCGCAGGGCGACCAAACTTGGTAGGCGGGTAGTCCACATGGGTGCCGAAAAACAATATTGGCTGATTTTCTCGAGGGGGGCACGTTGCTCCCCCCTAGGGGGGTTAGCCTGATATGCCAGGGGTCCTCTGATTGCCGGATTTCTTTTTGGCGCTAGCCGCACCAAATTTGGTGCACCGATAGAGCTCGGCGAGTGACAAGATGATGGTGCCGGTCGCCGCTCGATCGGTGCCACGTGGCACGTGCCACGTGCCGCCACGTGGCCACTGCAAAATCTGCTTACCCAGCCGTGCCGCCCATACCAGTGGACTCAACGCGACCAAAATCGGTGGGCGAGTAGTCATCATGGGTGCAGGATGACCTTGGAGGTTGGCAACAGTGGCGCCCCCAAAGCACGTGCGGCAGACACGTGCAACCTTTTTTAGCGGCGTCCTCATTTCGGCCGGCCATTACTCGCGATTTATGACAGCCAGCCGCACCAAATTTGGTATTTGTGGTTAGCTCGTGGTCAGGGATCTCTGCTGCCATGCTATAGATGATGGTGCCGGTCGCCGCTCGATCGGTGCCACGTGGCACGTGCCACGTGCCGCCACGTGGCCATGACAAAATCTGCTTGCCCAGCCCATACCAGTGGACACAGGGCGACCAAACTCGGCGGGCGGGTAGTCCACATGGGTGCCGAAAAACAGTATTGGCTGATTTTCCCGAGGGGCACGTTGCCCCCCCCCCCACCCCTAGGGGGGTTAACCTGATATCGCAGGGGTCCTCTGATTGTCGGATTTTTTTTTGCGCTAGCCGCACCAAAATTGGTGCATCGATAGAGTTCGGCGAGTCACAGATGATGGTTCCGGTTGCCGCTCGATCGGTCCTACGTGGCTCGTGCCACGTACCGCCACGTGGCCACTGCAAAATCTGCTTACCCAGCCGTGCCGCTCATAACAGTGGACTCAACGCGACCAAAATCGGTGGGCGAGTAGTCGTCATTGGTGCGGGATGACCTTGGAGGTTGGCAACGGCGACGCCCCCAAAGCACGTGCGGCAGGCACGTGCAACTTTTTTTAGCGGGTTCCTCAATAAGGTCGGCCACTACTCGGGAGTTATGAGAGCTAGACGCACCACATTTGGTATGTGTGGGTAAATTGTGGTTAGGGCTATCGGCTGCTATTCTTTATTTGTCGCTGGAGGCCCGGGTTCGAATCCCATCGAGGGCATTTGCTTTTTCTATGCTTTTCTAGTCCAAATCTGTTTGTCGGCGCTCCTCGTGACGTTCCAACAAATGGCTACGGTTTTGCCCCGGACCCAAACCCGATCCACCGAAATGGTTTCGCACTAGTCAAAACCGTAGGTTTTGACAAAGTCAAATACCAGAGGTTTATACTGGGGCAGCCTATTGGTGTAGTGACTTTGTATGTCTGTATGTTTGTTTGTCCGTCTGAGGCGTTTGGCCACAGCTCGCTGACGAAGAGGCACAGCAACACGCGCGTGGCACCGTCCGATGCGCCAGTTCGGCCCCCAGGTGTCGGTGCTAATCACAGGTCGATCAGTGATACGTGCCACGTGCCACGTGCCGCCACGTGGGTCATTGCAAAATCCATTTGCCAACACGTGCCGCCCATACCGGTGGACGCAGGGCGACCAAACTCGGTGGGCAGATAGTCCACATAGGCGCGGAAAATCTTTTGGGGTTGCCGACCCCGAGGGGGGTAAACAAAAGCCCTCAGGTGGGTAAACTTTTTATCGCGTGGGGTCCTCGGTTTTCGGGAAATTATGATGTAGCGACACCAAATTTGGTACACCGATAGAGCTCGACGAGTGACAGCTGATGGTGCCGGTCGCCGCTCGATCGGTGCCACGTGGCACGTGCCACGTGCCGCCACGTGGTCATGGCAAAATATGCTTGCCCAGCCCATACCAGTGGTCGCAGGGCGACCAAACTCGGTGGGCGGGTAGTCCACATGGGTGCCGAAAAACAGTATTGGCTGATTTTCTCGAGGGGCACGTTGCCCTCCTTAGGGGTTAATCTGATATCGCAGGGGTCCTCTGATTGCCGGATTTTTTTATTCTCGCTAGCCGCACCAAATTTGGTACACCGATAGAGCTCGACGAGTGACAGATGATAATGCCGGTCGCCGCTCGATCAGTGCCACGTGGCACGTGCCACGTGCCGCCACGTGGCCATGACAAAATCTGCTTGCCCAGCCCATACCAGTGGACACAGGGCGACCAAACTCGGCGGGCGGGTAGTCCACATGGGTGCCGAAAAACAGTATTGGCTGATTTTCTCGAGGGGCACGTTGCCCCCCCCCCCCCCCCACCCCTAGGGGGTTAACCTGATACCGCAGGGGTCCTCTGATTGCCGTTTTTTTTTGCGCTAGCCGCACCAAAATTGGTGCATCGATAGAGTTCGGCGAGTCACAGATGATGGTGCCGGTTGCCGCTCGATCGGTCCCACGTGGCTCGTGCCATGTACCGCCACGTGGCCACTGCAAAATCTGCTTACCCAGACGTGCCGCTCATAACAGTGGACTCAACGCGACCAAAATCGGTGGGCGAGTAGTCGTCATGGGTGAGGGATGACCTTGGAGGTTGGCAACGGTGACGCCCCCAAAGCACGTGCGGCAGGCACGTGCAACTTTTTTTTTAGCGGGTTCCTCAATACGGTCGGCCACTACTCGGGAGTTATGAGAGCTAGACGCACCACATTTGGTATGTGTGGGTAAATTGTGGTTAGGGCTATCGGCTGCTATTCTTTTTTTTTGTCGCTGGAGGCCCGGGTTCGAATCCCATCGAGGGCATTTGCTTTTTCTATGCTTTTCTAGTCCAAATCTGTTTGTCGGCGCTCCTCGTGACGTTCCAACAAATGGCTACGGTTTTGCCCCGGACCCAAACCCGATCCACCGAAATGGGTCCGCACTAGTCAAAACCGTAGGTTTTGACAAAGTCAAATACCAGAGGTTTATACTGGGGCAGCCTATTGGTGTAGTGACTTTGTATGTTTGTCTGTCTGTCTGTTTGTCTGTCTGAGGCGTTTGGCCACAGCTCGCTTACGAAAAGGCACAGCAGCACGCGCGTGGCACCGTCCGATGCGCCAGTTCGGCCCCCAGGTGCCGGTGACGGTGGCCGGTCGATTGGTGCCACGTGGCACGTGGTACGTGCCGCCCCGTGGGACATTACCAAATCCATTTGCCCACACGTGCCGCCCACACGTGTGGACGCAGGGCGACCAAATTCGGTGGGCGGGTAGTCCACATGGGTGCGGAAAATCCTTTGCGGTTGCCGACCCCGAGGGGGGCAAACGAAAGCCCCCAGGGGTAAACCTTTTATCGCGTGGGGGTCCTCGGATTTCGGGAAATTTGTATGTAGCGACACCAAATTTGGTACACCGATAGAGCTCGGCGAGTGATAGATGATGGTGCCGGTCGCCGCTCGATCGGTGCCACGTGGCACGTGCCACGTGGCCATGCAAAATCTGCTTCCTCGTGAAATGATGGCTACGGTTTTGCCCCGGACCCAAACCCGATCCACCGAAATGGGTCCGCACTAGTCAAAACCGTAGGTTTTGACAAAGTCCAATACCGGAGGTTTATACTGGGGCAGCAGCCGATTTGTGTAGTGACTTTGTATGTCTGTCTGTTTGTTTGTTTGCTTGCTTGTCTGAGGCGTTTGGCCACAGCTCGCTGACGAAGAGGCACAGCAACACGCGCGTGGCACTGTTCGATGCGCCAGTTCGGCCCCCAGGTGCCCGTGCCGGTCACCGGTCGATCGGTGCCACGTGGCACGTGGCAAGTGCCACCACGTGGGACATTGCAAAATCCATTTGCCCACATGTGCCGCCCACACGTGTGGACGCAGGGCGACCAAAATCGGTGGGTGGGTAGTCCATATGGGGGCGGAACATCCTGTGGGGTTGCCGACCCCGAGAGAGGTAAACAAAAGCCCCAGGGGGTAAACCTTTTATCGCGTGGGGTCCTCGGATTTCGGGAAATTTTGATGTAGCGACACCAAATTTGGTACACCGATAGAGCTCGGCGAGTGACAGTTGATGGTGCCGGTCGGTGCCACGTGGCACGTGCCACGTGCCGCCACGTGGCCATGCAAAATCTGCTTCCTCGTGAAATGATGGCTACGGTTTTGCCCCGGACCCAAACCCGATCCACCGAAATGGGTCCGCACTAGTCAAAACCGTAGGTTTTGACGAAGTCCAATACCGGAAGTTTATACTGGGGCAGCAGCCTATTTGTGTAGTGACTTTGTATGTCTGTCTGTTTGTTTGTCTGAGGCGTTTGGCCACAGCTCGCTGACGAAGAAGCACAGCAACACGCGCGTGGCACCGTTCGATGCGCCAATTCGGCGCCCAGGTGCCGGTGCCGGTCACCGGTCGATCGGTGCCACGTGGCACGTGGCAAGTGCCTTCACGTGGGACATTGCAAAATCCATTTGCCCACCCGTGCCGCCCACACGTGTGGACGCAGGGCGACCAAACTCGGTGGGTGGGTAGTCCATATGGGTGCGGAACATCCTGTGGGGTTGCCGACCCCGAAAGGGGTAAACAAAAGCCCCCAGGGGGGTAAACCTTTTATCGCGTGGGGTCCTCGGATTTCGGGAAATTTTGATGTAGCGACACCAAATTTGGGTAACCGATAGAGCTCGGCGAGTGACAGATGATGGTGCCGGTCTCCGCTCGGTCAGTGCTACGTGGCACGTGCCACGTGCCGCCACGTGGCCATGACAAAATCTGCTTGCCCAGCCCATACCAGTGGACACAGGGCGACCAAACTCGGCGGGCGGGTAGTCCACATGGGTGCCGAAAAACAGTATTGGCTGATTTTCTCGAGGGGGGCACGTTACCCCCCCCCCACCCACCCCTAGGGGGGTTAACCTGATATCGCAGGGGTCCTCTGATTGCCGGCTTTTTTTTGCGCTAGCCGCACCAAAATTGGTGCATCGATAGAGTTCGGCGAGTCACAGATGATGGTGCCGGTTGCTGCTCGATCGGTCCCACGT
Organism: Chirona hameri; assembly: GCA_036785665.1. Taxonomy (NCBI): domain Eukaryota; kingdom Metazoa; phylum Arthropoda; class Thecostraca; order Balanomorpha; family Balanidae; genus Chirona; species Chirona hameri. The sequence goes on from JAXIVJ010014593.1 coordinate 24,376, forward strand.
GGCTCGTGCCACGTACCGCCACGTGGCCACTGCAAAATCTGCTTACCCAGCCGTGCCGCTCATAACAGTGGACTCAACGCGACCAAAATCGGTGGGCGAGTAGTCGTCATGGGTGCGGGATGACCTTGGAGGTTGGCAACGGTGACGCCCCCAAAGCACGTGCGGCAGGCACGTGCAACTTTTTTTAGCGGGTTCCTCAATAAGGTCGGCCACTACTCGGGAGTTATGAGAGCTAGACGCACCACATTTGGTATGTTTGGGTAAATTGTGGTTAGGGCTATCGGCTGCTATTCTTTATTTGTCGCTGGAGGCCCGGGTTCGAATCCCATCGAGGGCATTTGCTTTTTCTATGCCTTTCTAGTCCAAATCTGTTTGTCGGCGCTCCTCGTGACGTTCCAACAAATGGCTACGGTTTTGCCCCGGACCCAAACCCGATCCACCGAAATGGGTCCGCACTAGTCAAAACCGTAGGTTTTGACAAAGTCAAATACCAGAGGTTTATACTGGGGCAGCCTATTGGTGTAGTGACTTTGTATGTTTGTCTGTCTGTCTGTTTGTCTGTCTGAGGCGTTTGGCCACAGCTCGCTGACGAAAAGGCACAGCAGCACGCGCGTGGCACCGTCCGATGCGCCAGTTCGGCCCCCAGGTGCCGGTGCCGGTGGCCGGTCGATTGGTGCCACGCGGCACGTGGTACGTGCTGCCCCGTGGGACATTGCAAAATCCATTTGCCCACACGTGCCGCCCACACGTGTGGACGCAGGGCGACCAAATTCGGTGGGCGGGTAGTCCACATGGGTGCAGAAAATCCTTTGCGGTTGCCGACCCCGAGGGGGGCAAACGAAAGCCCCCAGGGAGTAAACCTTTTATCGCGTGGGGGTCCTCGGATTTCGGGAAATGTGTATGTAGCGACACCAAATTTGGTACACCGATAGAGCTCGGCGAGTGATAGATGATGGTGCCGGTCGCCGCTCGATCGGTGCCACGTAGCACGTGCCACGTGGCCATGCAAAATCTGCTTCCTCGTGAAATGATGGCTACGGTTTTGCCCCGGACCCAAACCCGATCCACCGAAATGGGTCCGCACTAGTCAAAACCGTAGGTTTTGACAAAGTCCAATACCGGAGGTTTATACTGGGGCAGCAGCCTATTTGTGTAGTGACTTTGTATGTCTGTCTGTTTGTTTGTTTGCTTGCTTGCTTGTCTGAGGCGTTTGGCCACAGCTCGCTGACGAAGAGGCACAGCAACACGCGCGTGGCACCGTCCGATGCGACAGTTCGGCCCCCAGGTGCCGGTGCCGGTCACCGTTCGATCGGTGCCACGTGGTACGTGGCAAGTGCCGCCACGTGGGACATTGCAAAATCCATTTGCCCACACGTGCCGCCCACACGTGTGGACGCAGGGCGACCAAACTCGGTGTGTGGGTAGTCCATATGGGTGCAGAACATCCTGTGGGGTTGCCGACCCCGAGAGGGGTAAACAAAAGCCCCCAGGGGGGTAAACCTTTTATCGCGTGGGGTTCTCGGATTTCGGGAAATTTTGATGTAGCGACACCAAATTTGGGTAACCGATAGAGCTCGGCGAGTGACAGATGATGGTGCCGGTCTCCGCTCGGTCGGTGCCACGTGGCACGTGCCACGTGCCGCCACGTGGCCATGCAAAATCTGCTTCCTCGTGAAATGATGGCTACGGTTTTGCCCTGGACCCAAACCCGATCACAAAGATGGGTCCGCACTAGTCAAAACCGTAGGTTTTGACAAAGTCCAATACCGGAGGTTTATACTGGGGCAGCAGCCTATTTGTGTAGTGACTTTGTATGTCTGTCTGTTTGTTTGTTTGCTTGCTTGTCTGAGGCGTTTGGCCATAGCTCGCTGACAAAGAGGCACAGCAACACGCGCGTGGCACTGTTCGATGCGCCAGTTCGGCCCCCAGGTGCGCCGGTGCCGGTCACCGGTCGATCGGTGCCACGTGGCACGTGGCAAGTGCCGCCACGTGGGACATTGCAAAATCCATTTGCCCACACGTGCCGCCCACACGTGTGGACGCAGGGCAACCAAACTCGGTGGGTGGGTAGTCCATATGGGGGCGGATCATCCTGTGGGGTTGCCGACCCCGAGATGGGTAAACAAAAGCCCCCAGGGGTAAACCTTTTATCGCGTGGGTCCTCGGATTTCGGGAAATTTTGATGTAGCGACACCAAATTTGGTGCACCGATAGAGCTCGGCGAGTGACAGTTGATGGTGCCAGTCGGTGCCACGTGGCACGTGCCACGTGCCGCCACGTGGCCATGCAAAATCTGCTTCCTCGTGAAATGATGGCTACGGTTTTGCCCCGGACCCAAACCCGATCCACCGAAATGGGTCCGCACTAGTCAAAACCGTAGGTTTTAACGAAGTCCAATACCGGAGGTTTATACTGGGGCAGCAGCCTATTTGTGTAGTGACTTTGTGTGTCTGTCTGTTTGTTTGTCTGAGGCGTTTGGCCACAGCTCGCTGACGAAGAGGCACAGCAACACGCGCGTGGCACCGTTCGATGCGCCAGTTCGGCCCCCAGGTGCCGGTGCCGGTCACCGGTCGATCGGTGCCACGTGGCACGTGGCAAGTGCCGCCACGTGGGACATTGCAAAATCCATTTGCCCACCCGTGCCGCCCACACGTGTGGACGCAGGGCGACCAAGCTCGGTGGGTGGGCAGTCCATATGGGTGCGGAACATCCTGTGGGGTTGCCGACCCCGAGAGGGGTAAACAAAAGCCCCCAGGGGGGTAAACCTTTTATCGCGTGGGGTCCTCGGATTTCGGGAAATTTTGATGTAGCGACACCAAATTTGGGTAACCGATAGAGCTCGGCGAGTGACAGATGATGGTGCCGGTCTCCGCTCGGTCGGTGCCACGTGGCACGTGGCACGTGCCGCCACGTGGCCATGCAAAATCTGCTTCCTCTTGAAATGATGGCTACGGTTTTGCCCCGGACCCAAACCCGATCACAAATATGGGTCCGCACTAGTAATAGCATTATTAACCCGTCAGTCACTGGGGTATATTCTGTAACAAGACTCACTGGGGGGGGGGAGGGGGTTATTTATTATCATTTTGAAATTTGGTATGGTAGTTGCCTATATGTCGTTATCTGACATGTTTTCCTGTTTTTCTAATATCGGTGAAAAATTTGATTGGGCATTTACAAAACAAAACAAAAATGAAATTTTTGTGTTAAAAAATAACATTTTCCAAATTTAGAGATAGCTGGTTTGTAGCCCTTGCAATTTTCTACCTTTTAACATTTTTTAATTGCATTTTGCTTCAAATGTGGCATTTGTACGGCTTGGCAAAGTTTAGCTGATTTTATAGTCAAAATCGTTTTTAGTGACGTCACTAAATTCACTATATCTCGAAAAATTCTGACGAAATTGCTTCATTTTTTACAAAAGGTGTAAGAATGATGCCCGGAAAGGTAATGAAAGTTTGGCGTCGATACCTGCATTAGTTGTTGAGATATTCTTAATATTCCTAAGGGCGGCTAAAAAGGCCCCCCCCCCCTCCCCCCAGTGACTCGCGGGTTAACCCTCGCTCGCCCTACGAGAGCTTTTTTCACATTCACCCTACGGGGAGGGGGCCTGACAGCCCCCTGTTAACTTATAAACCAAGCAACTTAGAGCAATGCGGCAAGAACCAGCATGTTGCCTGTCATGAGAGGAATCTAACAGGATGCAATATTTAGGTTTCAGGTCAACGGATGACCTGCCAGGTCAAGTGAATGACCTTGGATTTACCACGTCCAGAACAGCGATTTTGCTCTTCAGAAGACCTCAAAATTAGAAATTGATAAATTTAAATAAAAAGGCATGTTCCTAGACCAGTTTTGGAATACATAAATGCAGAAAAGGTAATTATTTGTTCGTATCTTGTCAAAAAAGTTAAAAAAATATATATACAAAAATGACGTCATCAGTTTCTTACACTTAGGGAGTTATCACTCAGTCAAAAATCAAGATATTCCTTTGAAATTTGGTATGGATATTGTCCATACTCAGTTATCTCACATATATTCCGGTTTATATAATATTTATGCAAATTTTGATTTTGTGGGGATTAAAAAAACAGTGTTTTTTTCATTTTAGGGGTCAAAAACCCAAAATTTTGCAAATCCTAGATTGTCATTTGAAAGAGAATGCCATTTTGTGTCTTGGATGAATTGCGTTTGCAAATTCCTTTAAAACTCTGTGTTCTACCATTTTTCAAATATTTATCGTTTTCCCACCAACATGATGTCATTTAAACATGATTATCTCCCAAACTACTTAATTAATTTCAATTAAATTTTTACAGCATACGTATAATTGTTGTACACTCAGCTACCAAAAATATCAGCAAGATGCGGCGCATGTGTAAACAGTTATGCAATAAAAACCTCAGGAGGGGGCTGTCAGGCCCCCCCCCCCTAGGGCGAGGGTTAACCCTCGTGCTACGGGGGGGGGGGGCTGACAGATCCCTCCTTAGGTTTTTCTTGAATAACTTTTTACACATAAAATGCATCTTGCTGACATTTTCAATAGCTGAGTTTACAACAATTATACCTATGCTGTAGTAATTTCATTGAAATTAGTAAGATAGTTTGTAATCATGTTTTAAGGACGTCATGTTGGTGGAAAAATGATCAATATTGGAAAAATCGTAGAAAACAGAGTTTTGAAGCAAATTGCAAACACATTTCAGCAAAGATACAAAATGGCATTTCCTTTAAAATGGCAATCTCGGATTTGCAAAATTTTAGGTTTTTGACCCCTAAAATTATAAAAAAATTCTGAAGTTTTTGGAAAAATCACCACAAAATCAAAATTTTCAAAGATGTTAGAAAAAGCGGAACATATGTGAGAGAACTGAGCATGGATAATGCTCAACCCAAATTGCAAAGCAATATCTCTATTTTTGACTGAGTGATAGCTCCCTAAGTGTAAGAAACACATCACGTCATTTTTATATTAACTTTTTTGACTTTTTTACAAGATACGAACAAGTAATTACCTTTTCTGTATTTTTGGGATAAAACTGCTCTAGGAACATGCCTTTTTATTTACAGTTATCAGTTTCTAATTTTGAGGTTTTCTGACAGCAAAATCGCTGTTCTTGACGTGGTCGATCTGAGGTCATTCACTTGACCTGGAAGGTCACCCGTTGACCTGAAACGTGAAAACTGCATACTGTTAGAATCCTCTCATGGCAGGCAACATGCTGGTTCTTACCGCATTGTTCTCAGTTGCTTGGTTTGTAAGTTAACAGGGGGCCTGTCAGCCCCCCCGCAGGGCCAAGGTGAAAAAGCTCCCGTAGGGCGAGGGTTGAGATTGAAATTGACACTTAATTTTGATAACAGTTGTGTAACTGGTCCTCTTTGTACCTCCAGAGGGTTCGAAGTCAGTGTTGCGTCTCGGCACGGAGTATTTCTGACCCCCTATTTTTCGGAGTATTTCTGACCTTCAGAGGGCTCGCAGACGGTGGAGTGTCTCGCACGGTGTACGGTGTACCTCTGACCCCCTCTCTGTACCTTCAGAGGGCTCGGAGCCGGTGGAGCGTCTCGGCACGGTGTACGGTGTACCTCTGACCCCCTCTATTTACCTTCAGAGGGCTCGGAGACGGTGGAGCGTCTCAGCAGGTGTACGGTGTACCTCTGACCCCCTCTATTTACCTTCAGTGGGCTCGGAGCCAGTGGAGCATCTCAGTACGGTGTACGGTTTACCTCTGTACCTTCAGAGGGCCCGGAGACGGTGGAGTTTCTCGGCACGGTGTACGGTGTACTTCTGACCCCCTCTCTGTAACTTCAGAGGGCCCGGAGACCGTGGAGTGTCTCGGTACGGTGTACGGTGTACCTCTGACCCCCTCTCTGTACCTTCAGAGGGCTCGGAGCCGGTGGAGCGTCTCGGTACGGTGCACCTCTGTACCTTAAGAGGGCCCGGAGACGGTGGAGCATCTCAGTACGGTGTACGGTGTACCTCTGACCCCCTCTCTGTACCTTCAGAGGCTCGGAGCTGGTGGAGTGTCTCGGTACGGTGTACGGTGTACCTCTGACCCCCTCTCTGTACCTTCAGAGGGCTCGGAGCTGGTGGAGCGTCTCAGCACGGTGTACCTCTGTACCTTAAGAGGGCCCGGAGACGGTGGAGTGTCTCGGCACGGTGTACGGTGTACCTCTGACCCCCTCTCTGTACCTTCAGAGGTTTCGGAGCTGGTGGAGCGTCCAGCACGGTGTACCTCCGTACCTTAAGAGGGCCCGGAGACGGTGTAGTGTCTCAGCATGGTGTACGGTGTACCTCTGAACCCCTCTCTGTACCTTCAGAGGGCTCGGAGCCAGTGGAGCGTCTCGGCACGGTGTACGGTGTACCTCTGAACCCTTATCTGTACCTTCAGAGGGCTCGGAGCCGGTGGAGCCTCTCGGTACGGTGTACCTCTGACACCCTCTATGTACCTTCAGAGGGCTCGGAGCCGCTGGAGCGTCTCGGTACGGTGTACCTCTGGCACCCTCTATTTACCTTCAGAGGGCTCGGAGCCGGTGGAGCGTCTCGGCACGGTGTATGGTGTACCTCTGACCTTCTCTGTGTACCTTCAGAGGGCGGGTGGGGCGGGTGGTGTGTCGGCTGACGTGTCGTAATGTGCCGGGTGATGTGGCGGGTGACGTGCCGTGGTGTGCCAGGTTGATGTGTCGGCTGACGTGCCGTGATGTGCCGGGTGATGTGTCGGCTGACGTGCCGTGATGTTTCGGGTGATGTGTCGGCTGACGTGCCGTGTTGTGCCGGGTGATGTGTCGGCTGACGTGCCGTGTTGTGCCGGGTGATGTGTCGGCTGACGTGCCGTGGTGTGCCGGGTGATGTGTCGGCTGACGTGCCGTGTTGTGCCGGGTGATGTGTCGGCTGACGTGCCGTGTTGTGCCGGGTGATGTGTCGGCTGACGTGCCGTGATGTGCCGGGTGATGTGTCGGCTGACGTGCCGTGTTGTGCCGGGTGATGTGTCGGCTGACGTGCCGTGTTGTGCCGGGTGATGCGGCGGGTGACGTGTCGTGTTGTGCCGGGTGATGTGTCGGCTGACGTGCCGTGTTGTGCCGGGTGATGTGTCGGCTGACGTGCTGTGTTGTGCCGGGTGATGTGTCGGCTGACGTGCCGTGATGTGCCGGATGATGTGTCGGCTGACGTGCCGTGTTGTGCCGGGTGATGTGTCGGCTGACGTGCCGTGTTGTGCCGGGTGATGCGGCGGGTGACGTGCCGTGTTGTGCCGGGTGATGTGTCGGCTGACGTGCCGTGTTGTGCCGGGTGATGTGTCGGCTGACGTGCCGTGTTGTGCCGGGTGATGTGTCGGCTGACGTGCCGTGATGTGCCGGATGATGTGTCGGCTGACGTGCCGTGTTGTGCCGGGTGATGTGTCGGCTGACGTGCCGTGTTGTGCCGGGTGATGTGTCGGCTGACGTGCCGTGATGTGCCGGATGATGTGCCGGCTGACGTGCCGTGTTGTGCCGGGTGATGTGTCGGCTGACGTGCCGTGTTGTGCCGGGTGATGTGTCGGCTGACGTGCCGTGTTGTGCCGGGTGATGTGTCGGCTGACGTGCCGTGTTGTGCCGGGTGATGCGGCGGGTGACGTGCCGTGTTGTGCCGGGTGATGTGTCGGCTGACGTGCCGTGTTGTGCCGGGTGATGTGTCGGCTGACGTGCCGTGTTGTGCCGGGTGATGTGTCGGCTGACGTGCCGTGTTGTGCCGGGTGATGTGTCGGCTGACGTGCCGTGTTGTGCCGGATGATGCGTCGGCTGACGTGCCGTGTTGTGCCGGGTGATGTGTCGGCTGACGTGCCGTGTTGTGCCGGGTGATGTGTCGGCTGACGTGCCGTGTTGTGCCGGGTGATGTGTCGGCTGACGTGCCGTGTTGTGCCGGGTGATGTGTCGGCTGACGTGCCGTGTTGTGCCGGGTGATGTGTCGGCTGACGTGCCGTGTTGTGCCGGGTGATGTGTCGGCTGACGTGCCGTGTTGTGCCGGGTGATGTGTCGGCTGACGTGCCGTGTTGTGCCGGGTGATGTGTCGGCTGACGTGCCGTGGTGTGCCGTGTGGTGTGCTGTGGTGTGCCGGGTGACCTGACCTCGGCTGCAGGACTGAGTGGAGCTGACCTGATCTGACCTCTCCTGCAGGGCTGTGTGGAGTTGACCTGATCTAACCTGACCTGACCTCTACTGCAGGGCTGTGTGGAGTTGTTGATACGTGACGTGATCATGTCTGAATTGCAGTACTGCGATAAAGACGTATCCAAGAGCTGTGTTGCCTGTGCTGACTGTGTGGTCTCTGTGTTGTCGCGGGTCCCGGCGCGGCCGGTGCCGGCGCCAGTCCAGGAGTGTCAGTGCCGGGCGCCGGGCCGAAGCTGCAGCAGCCAACGCCTGCTGCAGCGGCTCGGCGAGCGCTCCCGGTACCAGCTGCTGCAGGGTTCCGGCGGCCAGCAGAGCACACCCCACGCCAACACCCCCGGACAGACGCAGCACCAGAAGGCGGAGAACCAACAGCAGCGGCAGCAACAGTTGTTGATGCAGCGTCAGCAGCAGTCTGCATTGCCGCACCAGTCGCTGATGGCGCGCGGGGAGCATGCGACGCTGCAGCAGGTGGTGTCACCGCCGTTGGTCTGCGGTGAGAGCAGCCGGCCGCTGTCCGATCGCCGGAGCCGCTCAGCTCGCCGCGCCAGATGCTGGGCGGCTGTCACGCGCCATCGCAGCACCGTCCGGCCTCGCACTCATTGCACCTGGCCGCGGGCGGCAACGACGACACGTCGGACCTCTCATTATTCGGTGTGTGATATTTGTGTTCACCCGAACAGCCCGAGCGCGCCGGCTCTCCGGAAGCCCGGTCGCGGCACCCACTTACCAATGTCGCGCATTGCATTGAACTGACATTGCCATTGTCATTGTGCATTGTCCAGATTATATTTCACCAGTGCAATGTGAAAAATACAATTGCTTTCAACGTATCTTCAGCCGGACTTTGCATTCTTAGCATTCGGGAGAAAACTTGGGGGAAGTCCGACATTTGAAATGAGACCGCGTCTCGATGGCGATGGGATGAATCTGACCTTTATTCGCCGATACAAAACAAAATCAGAGATAAACGAATTGTAGTTACCTACTTATGACCTTATGAAATCCTGGAAGTTTCAAATCTCTCGGACAAAGACTGTGGCTTTGGCACGACCACAAAAATTTGTGAGGTAAGGTCACTTGAAGGGACCTAGTGTGTCGAAACTTTCAAGCAATGTGGGTAATCGATGCCCGAACAGCTAGACCGAATTTGGTGGCGCTGCGCGCCGCCGTTTTCTCGTTTTTTTTTCTTCTTCCGAAAACCCTAAGGTTTCACCCCCACCAGGGCGAGGGTAAACGTGTATATCACTGTCTCCATCATAGACGAAGGCTCTTAGGCCGGACCTCCGGACCTAACACGAGCGTCAGATTTGAGGACACCAAAGTTTCCTTCAGGGGACAAAATATTTTGCCTGCCCTCAAATCTGACATCCGATTATGTTTTTGGTTCAATATCGTCCAATCTGAAGACCTCCCGTCCATTCTGAAGGCACTTCATGAATTTGAAGCGT
>JAXIVJ010014594.1:0-15000 GCA_036785665.1 Chirona hameri
ATCGTTTTCAGCAGCACTTTACTTCATATTGTTTAATACAACCAGCGTATATAAGTATATTTGACAACTTTCAGAAAGGTGAAACATTCCCTTTAATACAAATAATAAAGAGGTCCAAGACCCAAACTTTGCAGGACACCACTCGTTATGTTCAGTGAGTAAGACAGCACATCGTTTGCTTTCACCCCTGTAATTTTAAAGGATATCACCCTTCCTTTTCCCTAGCCATCATACGAATTTTTGCGTTTTCCCTGAACCAATATTTTCCCACCTTCTTTAGTATTATTACATCATTTAAACCATCGTAATATTTAATGTGCCCAAATACACATCGAAGGTATGTTTTCCTTCCACATACAAACTTTAATAAAATATACGGACAATACACGTATGTGCAATTGAGTGTCTTTCCTTGGAACCAACCTAGGATTGTGAGATCATCGTTTGTACTTTAATGCAATTTCCCATTTTGACACATATAACTATATAATACAGTGCAATTGTTTCTCATTTCAGAAAATTATGCGTTCCGCACAGTACGTACTTAGTAAGTACGTGACCTTTTTAGGTAAGGCATTGTAGGGCCCGGAATGCCAATCATCTAACCGATTTATGCCTGACATCGGATTAGCCGGGTCTCAATAATTTGCAAAATCTGGCTCACTTGCTTTTGCAGTTCCAAGGAAACATGTAATTCAAAGAGTAAGAATAGCTCAAAATTCCACAATGAAACTCAATATTGTTTCATTTTCTTTTGCAGTATCTACACAGAAAAAACATGATCAAAACACAATTTCATTGTCAGTATTATATAACCAGTAAGGCGCCGTAATTAGCGATGAACGAGCGAGCGCGAAGGAAATGTATGGGCAATTTCAACTCGATCAGGCAAGTATTTAATAAGATACAAAAAAGGGTGCGCACGTGCGCACGTGCAGAGGCACCCACCCTTGACTTGTGGGAAAGTGGGGGCTGAGAGGTCCCTAACCACACACCAAATTTGCACACAATCAGCTCAGCCTTCGCAGAGTTTTTGCGAGAAAACACCTTTCAACACCCCTCACGCGGCACGCGCCACGCTCAGGTGGTAGTCACCCACATGAGTCAGCACCGGTCTCAAACAGGGTAGATTGGATGGGGCTGCTCAGCAAAGAAGTCCGCTTGTCAATCCGACGTGTGGTTGCAGAGATATGAGCTTCTCAAAAGCGTCGCCACGAGTCGGGCCGGGCCGGGTCGGGCCGGGCCGCTCATAATCATATTTTTCCCCATATACCACGGAAGGACGAGCGGAGCCCTCGCTCGTAATGATCAGGATTGTACGTTTTTCATGTAAGATATCGTCAGCAATAGAAGAGTTTAATACAGATAATATAAACGTGGGAGAGTAAACGTAACAAAGGTTCTCCGATTGATCTTCCTCGGATGCTTACAGGTGTCTCTGCGCGTTCTTTCCCCAAACAAACTCTATGCCCCAAACAAAATTATCTCACTCTCCCTTAATCTTTTCTTAGATAAATTAGAAGTCACAGGTGTTCATGAGCGATTTTCAAGCATGCTACTCTAGCTCAATATTCACACTGTGTAATCGTCCCAGTACATACGCTGGCCTTATATAACAAACGGTTAAGTTATGTTTCGCATCAGAGGATTTTCCAGACGGCGACAGGGCTGGCAAATGAGCAGCTCCGGACCTCAGAGGCTGTCAACAGGGTCTGTGGTGCGGCGGGTCAGTGCCACACGGCCGGCTGTGTGGCCGCCTGTGCCCCGCCACACGCCCTCACGTGATGTTCTGAGTAGTTTTACGACGTACTACGCACTGCCAGCCGCCCAATTACTGTGTCCCTGACCTTGCAGAGGCAGTAACCCGGCCGGCGATAGCTCCCATCAGCGCTGCTCCGCCACTTGGTGAGCAGCTCGGTTGCCATGGGTGGCGGTAACCACCCCGTCCAGCTCTCCCACCCGCTAGCCTCGCCGGCTGGATTTGTGGTAAGACGCTTACCAATTTACGAGCACATGTTTGGGTGCTGCGCCTGAGGTGCTGTCTGCTGACCCGGTGACCACAAGCGGATGATGTCTTCAGCCAGTCTGCAGGTTCTGTGGTCTCAGTGTGCCTCCACAGATCCTGGAATGTGTGTATGTCGCGACATGCGTCCCTCGATCTTACCAGAGCTTGCACAACGCCGTTTCAGACCGAAGGCCATCGCCGCCTCCAAATCAGCCCCGCAGCTTCCAATAAAGGCATATCAAAAACCATTGACGATGCAATGTTGGCAAATCGGCTGAGGCAGAAAATGAGCGGCATGCCTATATTAGGCTGCGTCTGACAATGTATCAGACAAGCACTGCCACTAAATAATAATGTGGATAGAAGATCGCAAAAGACAGGTGGGACACCATTTCGACAACACCCATCCCATCTTCAACTGCTAACGGGCTGAGAAAGCTATTCTTAGATCGACTCGCTCACTAAACGAACAGATCCCATGCATCTGCAGCTTAAACGAGCAGCACCACCCACATCAGTTACGTAAGATTGTCAGCTGTTTCGCAATCAGCCATCGGCTATACAGGCAGAGGACGGCCGACCACGGATTCCACACCCTCATCGGCATGCCCGCTGCAGCCGGGAGTGACGTCGGATCCCGCTGCCTCTCCCTTGGGAGAGCGGGCCGTCGCCCCCTGGTGGCTGGCGGTGTAGATCACGTGGCTTCTCAACTAGACATGTGCCGTGGCCAAAAAAATATAATCCAAGATCCACCAGATCCCACGACAAAATGAGTTTGCAAGATCCAGGATCCATAGGATCCTACCACAAAATGTATCCAAAAGACCCAGGATCCACAAGATCCATCTACAAAATGTATCCAAAAGATCCACAAGATCCCACGACAAAATGATTTGGCAAGATCCAGGATCCACAAGATCACACAAAACAAAATGATCTCGTAAGATCCGATCCTGTAAAATCCGAGGGATCCGCCGGATCTCTCGGATTGGATCCCGAATCCATTCCAAGCATCCATTATCCGATCCATTATCCCTGGATAGCAAGATAACGATTGGTTGATTGTAATGCTTCTGGAGTTACTTGACAATTCACAATACTGAATAAATTGTAAACAAAGTATGCATTCAAAACAAACTACAAAGTCACAAACTGTAAGTTTCTTATTTGTATTACATGTTAATCCATTCTCTTCTATCTGATGTTTCTTCATACCACTTAAACTCATTGGAAGGACAATGATTGCAAAGCAATATCGGATACAAAGGAGCAAAACTAACACTCTAATTGCAATAATTTAAAGGTATTCTTAGTGGGTTTGATGGTGTGTCCAGCATCATTAATGATCTGCAAGATCCACGGAAAATTGCAAGGAAAGATCCAGTATCCTGAAGATCACATGACAATTTTTTTTAAAAAAATCCAGAATCCACAGGATCTAGCGACCACTTTCTTCAAAAGATCCAGGATCCACAGGATCTGGCGATAATTTGTTTGAAAAAGATCCAGGATCCGCAGGATCTCTCGACAAAATGAAAACAAAAGATCCAGGATCCAACAAGATCCCATATCTTGGATCCTAGGGATCCTGGATCCCGGATCTTTGTTGGATCTTGGCACATGTCTGTTCTCAACTGACCCACACTGAGCCTGCGAAGTGCCGGTGTAAGTGGTGTGTGGCGGGCCAATCGCCTAGCAACTGACTGTCTCGGCCGCTCGTGCAGGTCGCTCGGCTGCTGGTTGACGGCCTGGTGACGGGGTGGGGGGGGGGGGGGGCGAGGCCACATTGCGTCACTGGAGCGGACCGAGTCGTGACGGAGCCGCCCTTCCCATAGTCCCGACGCCTCCCACTGTCCCGGCACGCGGGAATGACTGGCTGGCAAAAGACAAGTCACCGTACACTGAAAACAAGTCTTGAGACCTATTCTAGAAAGGTTTCGATGAGAGTCCGCTCCGTGTTTTTAGAGAACCTAATCGAGGACATATTTGTGTCCGGGCATGCATTGGAGAACCTTCAGCAGATGACAACCAGAACATTTGGGTTTCGGAGACCAATTTAATGACGGAAAGAGCACCGCCGCGGTTCTCAAAAGTTCCCGGATGTAGCCCACTATTCGAAGCCTGACACTTGTGAGCAGAACGCGTTCTTCCGTACATGTAGTTGAGGTGCCGCTCAACAGATGGCACTTTCAAGAAGCAATTATTTGTTCGTATTTTTTATCAAAAACAGACATTACCTGAACATGTAGGACAGTTTGAAGTTGGGAAATGTCGCGAAAAGCAATTCAAAGGAAGATGTCATGAGATCTTAAAAAAATGAAATACTTAGATATAGTCTATGCTAATGTGTCAAACGTAAGTAGCATTTCTTAAGTCAGAAGTAGAGATGCAAAAATTCCCCCAAAAACAGGAACCGGCCCCGCACCGCCACCGCTCATACATGAGTTGGGACCGGCATCAAGGCCGGCCACATGTGGCAGCACCCGCCAGGCCCGGCACGCGGCAGCTCAAGCTAGGAATCTGCATGTATACTTCATTCTACACTTAAAATCTTTTAGCAGGAATATTTATAGTTTGCAATGTGCATTTTGCACCATTATAACACACACCACATTGAAACACCAATGGATAATGGATATATATGGACCATGGAGTAAAGAAATCCCACACAAGTCAGAACTTGAGATAAATAATCAACAACAGACTAACAGGAAAGTCAAACAGGTCAAGGTGAGTAGACTTCTTTCATCTTTGGTGGTTTGCAAAAATAAAAAACAAAAATAAGACGCATGATAGATATATAGATCATGCAAGTCCAAACGAGCAGCTTAAAAGTATGTAATAAGTATGCATTCATCACTCAACATCACACAATGCAATGTTTGGGTTGTAATTGTAATAGCTTCTACAAACAATGTTGAGGTTAGAGGTACTACAACCTACTTACTTATTTGATCAATGTTGACATGGACTAGTAAATACTAAATATACTTCACAGGATAATGGGGAAAAGGCAAGTTTTCCTGGACATTTAAGTATGACAAACATACTAAAAACATTGGGAGTGACAATCATATCTTAAATGATAAAAGTAAAATAATCAACCTGTTTTAAATTACAGAGTATCCTCGGTTTTCTCACTATCCAAGCCAAGATATCTATAACTAACATCTAAGCCAGTCACACACAGAGCCACTCTTATACGGCCTTGTCACATATTTATACAGCCTTGGGCAGTGGGCACAGATAAACAAAGCTTGAGCTACTTCACTGCCAAAGCCAAGGCCGTACAACTGCCTTGGTACAACTTCACACGTCCGTCAAGCTAGCAGCAGATTCATATTCGCGAATCTGCTGCTGCCAGACAGACATTCGCCGGGCTCGAATATACTGCTACTGGCAGCAGATTCGGCGAATGTCTGTCAGCTGGCAGCATATTCGTGAACAACTTCCGCGGCCTTCTTGGCGCATCTTAGACGCGAGCAGCAGATTCAGATATTCGCCGGGCTCGAATATACTGCTACCAGCAGCAGATTCGGCGAATGTCTGTCAGCTGGGAGCATATTCGTGAACAACTTCCGCGGCATTTTTCGCGCATCATCTGAACGCCAGCAGCAGATTCGCAACGTGATGTGTTTGAGTTGAGTTGTTCGGTGAGAGATGGGTACCTTCTAGTTAAGTAGGTATTGATCAACGTATTACTGACTTGAAGCAGTCAGTGAGTAGCACCTCTAACCTCCTCCTACTTACCTAGAAGGTACCCATCTTTCACCGAACAACTCAACTCAAACACATCACGTTGCGAATCTGCTGTTGGCGTTCAGATGATCCGCGAAAAATGCCGCGGAAGTTGTTCACGAATATGCTGCCAGCTGACAGACATTCGCCGAATCTGCTGCTGGTAGCAGTATATTCGAGCCCGGCGAATATCTGAATCTGCTGCTCGCGCCAAAAAGGCCGCGTAAGTTGTTCACGAATATGCTGCCAGCTGACAGACATTCGCCGAATCTGCTGCCAGTAGCAGTATATTCGAGCCCGGCGAATGTCTGTCTGGCAGCAGCAGATTCGCGAATATGAATCTGCTGCTAGCTTGACGGACGTCAACTTCACTGCTGTGCGTAATGGCGGCTGAAGTATTTGACAATTGTGAAGCGTTGAGCTCAAAACGGCGCAGACAATTAATCCCGTCACCGAAATGACTAACTTTATCACCATAATAACTTAAAATCACCAAAATGAAAATGTCAACATATTGCGGATTCGGCAGATGGACTTCTTTAAAAAAAATATTTAAACTTCAACTGACACCAATGGTTAAGATTTAATACTACAGCTTATTTTCGAATACGAACATGAACAATTGTCTTCACACAATTCTGAGGCGTCGCAATTCTGAGGTGTGAAGTTGTGAATATCTGTCAGTGACACATTCGCGAATATCGATCTACTGCTTAATTGACACACGTGATTCTTTTACGGTCCAGTCCTGGCGAATTCGTCGCAAATGTGACTCATCAAAACACATTGTTTGGAAATTGGGTTTGAATGTGTTGTCGGGGAGTGTGTCACGTGTAATTATGCAAGGTCATATATAAATTATGGAGCTATTGTGATAAGAAGTTGAAGTGGAACTAGACAGGTTTGCATTCTGGGATAGGTCTTGGCCACTTAAGATTTCTTTGCAAAATGTTTTTGTTTGTGTTTTGCAGTCTTTCCACCTTTATAATTGTAATTGCATAAAATACAATATTTGTTCACTACCAAAACTACAAATGATATGACTTGAATATGTCCTTTCTCATGTGGAACTAAATAGTAAATATGTATCAATAAATATTCTCAGTAATATGTATTTACAATAGTATTAACAATAATTATTATCATATACGTGGGTGGTTTTGTTCCATAGGTACTTATTTGTTATACAAAATAATTTGGGGTGACCTGGGGCAATGGGATGACTAAATATAATATTGTATGCCACCCCACCTAGTTACTAGTGATGACAGTGGAATATGATTTGGGGTAGTTGTTTCTGTTTGACTGCACTCGACTCTCGCACTGCTGCAGTGACTGAGCTGATGAATTGATCATGAATTGACCCTGTAGTTTGATTTATTAAGTTTCACTGGTGTGTCCACTCCTTGCTAGGTCGTACTAGTTATCACTTTTAATTTGTAAACTAGGACATCGTTATGTGTTATGCTGGTGTTTTACTGTTGTATATTTTGTTTTCTCAATTTATCATGATCTTTAAGCATGTATGTTCTGACTTCTGCCAATATTTATTTCTATTTTTTGTTTTAATTGATAACTTGTGCTGAGCCCGGCATGAGCCCGGCAAGCCTGAGTTCAGACACAGCTTCAGGCACGCCGGGCCTGAATTTGGGCCCAGCGCCGGCTCCGTGGTCCTGAAATTTGCGTCTCTAGTCAGAAGGTTACCTATATATGGTAAAAGTTTACGGGCATTGTCATCTCGGCAAAGCGTGCGCTAATGACGCTGAACCAATGATTAGTGAATTGATCGGCAGTCGTGATGTTCGCGTATACTTCTTTCGGAATCTCCCATGCCGTGTACCTACGGGTTGCCGACGGGGTTCATGGAACAAATGTTATGTAATATTACAATTGTGTGCGCAACTGGCACTTACAGGAATAGTTAACTTTAAAATGGGGTTTTGAACTGAGATAGCAGATTTGTAGAGCAGATCGAAAAACGTGTTGTGGTGAAAGTATTACCTCGCTACGCTAAGTAATTTCGACGCAGGACTAGTGGGCCCTTTTTAAAAGAAGTTTCGGGCGCCCGAAACTTGTTTCGGGTCCTCACAACGGTTGTTTACGTTACAAGCAGCCTGCGTATATATGCTTAAAGGGAAATAATGACCTTTTGATTTTGTTAGCAACAATTTCTTAGGCTACCGTTATGGTTTCAAAATTATTTTATTTAAATTTAAGAATTAAATAAAATTATTCCCAAATTCAAAGTTGTAAGTTTGGAAAAAATACAAAACAAGTACCTTGTGTACTTCATGAAGGTCATTGACAAATTCGTCCTTCCCTACCATTGTTTACATCGAGTGCGGCATTTTTGGAGGCTCTGTGACGTTTCCGATCAAACTGAGCGCTGCTCGGACACACGCTAGTAGCGCTAGTAGCGCTTTGGTTCTCCATGGCAACCAGGCGTCAGCCAATCAAAAGCCAGAAAGGGAATACGTTCTGGCTTTTCATTGGCTCACGCCTGGTTGTCATGGAGAACGAAAGCGCTACTAGCGCTACTAGCGTGCGTTCGAGCAGCGCTCTGATCCGTGAAGCAATCCGTGAAGCATCCGTGATGCATGACTGACTATCAGTATAAGTCATGAATAACAACAACATGCAAACTATACCAACTCGAATAAAATAAGGGCGGAATGAATTGAACCCCAGGCAAGCTAGTATTCGCAAAGCACTCGGCACTGCGCCACAATAGCAAAAGGTGAGGGAAATGCATATTGGATACAATATTATTACGTCACAAGTTTCTGAAGTGTCAACTACTATGAAATACAGTGATAAAATACCTTTAATAATGATTAACAAGAAAATTCAAACTTAAAAACAATAATTTGAATAAGTCTTTAATTAGCTTTCAACTCAAAATCAGATATATTTTGCAATGCTACACAAGAATGGCACCAGTGACGTCATTAACAAAGCCTGCTACGGGACTTGGGTATACTAATCAGGAACAACTCGCCACAATGGTTAAGTGCGCCGAGAAGCATGACAATGACTTTGTAAACAAATCGCCGACGCTAAATAGGTCGCCGTCGATGTGCATCGATGAGCTTCCGATTTAATTGCCAGTTTTGTGTTATTGTTTGTTAGTTTTTTGGGGAAAAATCATTATTTTTCATGATAATATAAAGCATAGTGTGATATACAGCCACAGACAAATTATACAATACTCCTAATGTTGAAAACAAATGAATCGATTTTCAAAAATTGAGGGTCGCAACCACTAACTATACCGCCGTTGATGTGCATCGACTAGCTTTCTATTTTATTGCCACTTTTCCAATCGCTGTTAGTTTTAGAAGATCGCCGGGCATATAATCACAACAAGCAGAACGCACAATATATTTTCCACTCCATTGCGTAAAAAAACAATACGGGAAAAGCCAGCAGTTTGATGAGGACCAAAAGTACTTGCAAGTACCGGTCGTTAAAAGTGTGGAACGCTTATCAACCTTAACTTGAAATATCTTTCGGTAGGAAAGTTTGCATGCAAAATGTGATGAATTTACAATATATTTTGGTCTCGTCTGGCGATTTCAAGTGCTAACTCCATTTTTGTGGAAAAAGGTCATTATTTACCTTTAAAGTCTGTCGTTATTGCGTGCAATCGTTTGTATATCCAAGCTACCATATGCATGACGTCATAATTGTCATGAAGCTTGTTATGGCCATGAAGGAGAAAAGAGAAACATGCCCATTTTCGACGGATATCAATCTACCGTCCAAACAAATGCAATATTCGTGCTTTTTTAGCTCGAAATACCCCGTATAGCCAAATTTCAAGACAACTTTCAATGTGACCTATTCCCTTTAACCCGCGACTTACTGGGGGGGGCTATTCCCCCCTCCCGTTATTTTGCAATAACTCCTAAACGAACATCGGTATCGTCACCAAACTTGCAGTACCTTCTCTCACATCAATTCCACACATGTTGGCAAAATGAAAAATATGAGGTTATGATAGGTCAACCGGGAATGACGTCAGAGTGACGTCATGTTCTTCGGTTTTTGTTGCAAAATAATGGTTTGCGGAAAACGCTGTCAAAGGTAAGATGTTTGAGATAAACTCAATTGTCTTAAATCGAATTACTGAGACTGGGCTATCAAACTGCTATCTCGGATTGTTGAGTTTTTTATTCAAAATTTTGAGAAATCCAAATACATTTTGTTTGTTTTTACAAAATTTCAAGAAAAAATCAGAATTATCCAAAAACCGGAATATATATGATCGAGACGTGTGCGGTGAATATGTGTACCAAATTTGAAGTAGATATCTTCAAAATGACTGACTTATGACCTTTAACCCTCGCCCTACGGGAGCTTTTTTCACCTTCGCCCTACGGGGGTGTGTTAACTTCCAAACCAAGCAGCTTAGAGCAATGCGGTAAGAACCAGCATGTTGCCTGTCATGAGAGGAATCTAACAGTATGCGATCTTTAGGTTTCAGGTCCACGGGTGACCTTCCAGGTCAAGCGAATAACCTCGGATTTACCTCGTCCAGAACAGCGATTTTGCTCTTCAGAAAACCTCAAAATTAGAAATTGAAATTAGAAATTACAGCCTACGTATAATTGTTGTAAACTCAGCTACAAAAAAAAATTAAGCAAGATGCACCGCATATGTAAAAAGTTATTCAAGAAAAACCTCAGGGAGGCCAGTCTGCCCCCCCCCCCCCCTACGTAGGGCGAGGGTTAAATGACAAAAATCGACCACCTCGCACACAGCATTACTATGCATAAAAAACGCATTTCCGTTTTTGCTTTTTACTTCTATTTATATGGAACAAACAATGTTTTAAGGTCATTGTTCGCGTTCTAGACGAAAAACAAACCCATAAACATGTGTTACAAAGCCTAATGACCGTAATCTGTAGTTTGACCTCGTGACCTCAGATGACCTTGACCTGACCCAAGGTAATAAACAGCTTAGAAAGGTACTTAGAAGTGTCAGACACACCAATCATACCGCTCTATCGACAGCTTATGCGTTTAATATCGCAATTCTGCGCGACAATTCCATCCATCGAGACCTTTTGACACGGCCAAACATTTTGCAATTGACCTGACCTGTGACGTCATTGGTGACCCCCAGGTCAACAATATTATGTTTCCCTCGATAAATTTCCCAGGGCTATCGAATGCCGTTTGAATTTTTACATTCGGTCCAGTAGTTCCGGAGATCCGAGGGGGGCAACAAATAGCCCCCCCCCCCCCCCTCCCCCAGTAAGTCGCGTTATGAAATATACCCCAGTAACTCGCGGGTTAAAGGGAATAGTTCACCTTTAATATGGGATTTTAAACTGAGATAGCAGATTTGTAGATCTGGATCGAAAAACAGGTTGTGGTGAAATAATTACCTCGCTACGCTAAGTAATTTCCACACAGGACTAGTGAGCCCCTTTTAGAAGACTGTGATTCGGGTCTGCGAAACTTAACAACGGTTGTATACGTTACAAGCAGCCTGCGTATAAATGCCTAAAGTCCGTCGTTATCGTGTACAATAGTTTCCATATCCATGCTACCATATGCATGACGTCATAATTGTCATGAAGTTTGTATGGCCATGAAGGAGAGAAGAGAAACATGCCCATTGTTCGACGGATATCCATCTATCGTCCAAACAAATGCCATATTCGTTTTTGTCAGCTCGAAATACCCCGTACAACCAAATTTCAAGACAACTTTTTCAAGGTGTTTGTCCGCCCATGTAGCTCAGTGGGAGAGCGCTGGACTTCTGACCTATCCCGGTAGTGGCAGCCCGGGTTCGAGTCACTTCGGCGCTCGCTATTTGCTCCTGACTGGGATGGCCTACGGCCGGTGGCAGCGGTCGCACTGAAGGTCAGGTGACGTCAGTGAGCGGGGCGGACCGTGTCCAGGTATGTCGGGCACGTCAAACTTTCGTCTCTAAATTCTGCCGGCCAACAGGAATTGCGCGATCGGGTGGTGAGGTCAGGACATGCACAACAAGCTCTGCTTAGCGCGGGTCCTGACCTCGGAAATCCATCCATACAAAACATTCGGACAAAATTTAAAAAGAAAAAAGAAAAAAAAGTGACCTATTCCCTTTAAGTATTTTATAAAAAAAAAAATTAGTCCGAATGTTTTGTATGGATGGATTTCCGAGGTCAGGACCCGCGCTAAGCAGAGCTTGTTGTGCATGTCCTGACCTCACCACCCGATCGCGCAATTCCTGTTGGCCGGCAGAATTTAGAGACGAAAGTTTGACGTGCCCGACATACCTGGACACGGTCCGCCCCGCTCACTGACGTCACCTGACCTTGAGTGCGACCGCTGCCACCGGCCACAGGCCATCCCAGTCAGGAGCAAATAGCGAGCGCCGAAGCGACTAGAACCCGGGCTGCCACTACCGGGATAGATCAGAAGTCCAGCGCTCTCCCACTGAGCTACAGGGGCGGACTAAAACTAAGATTTCACAACCATTTATTTATTAACCATATTTGCACAATGTGGGAATATTCGCTTGCGTGCTAGCAAATAGTTACGCACATAACATCGCCGGAGGCAAACAAGGCGTAATCGGATGATAAACAAGGCGTAATCGGATGATAAACAAGGCGTAATCGGATGATAAACAAGGCGTAATCGGATGATAAACAAGGCGTAATCGGATGATAAACAAGGCGTAATCGGATGATAAACAAGGCGTAATCGGATGATAAACAAGGCGTAATCGGATGATAAAGGCGTAATCGGATGAGCATTAAGCAATGGTGAAGCTTTCATGGGCTCTCATTTCCAGACGCTGGATACCAAAACAGTGTCTCAAACTTTCACCGAAAGAATATCAGAAGGGTTCTCCGAGATTATACGGGGTGCTCTGGTAATCCCCCCCCCCCCAACCTCTAGAAGTTCTCCATTGATATGGTTGTGAAATCTTAGTTCTAGAACCTTCAAGAAGGGTTCTCAGACGAGAAGGTCCAGACATGTGGTGGTCGAACGAACGCCGGTGAAGCTCTCGAAGACCAGTCGAAGTTCTCATTGTTTTCAGTGTAGTGGTGGGTTCTATTGGTTCGGAAGAGCTGGATGGTTCTTTAAACTCAGGCAGAAATGAGAAAGTCAGTGAAGAGTTCAGTAGATTATAAAATGATTTAGTTGATCCCTTTCATTGAGTACAATCAGAGAAAAATAAAGAAATGTTTAGTGGTGGACACGATCATTTGCAGCAACAAAGCCGAACGATACAAATTACTTTACCATTCAACAGCAGAATTACAAAAGCTTACTTTTTAAACAGCTGTTTTTCAAAGCACTACTGACTCAGGTGTGGAATGTGTTTTCCCCTAACTGCGCCTTATGTTTTTATGGTGAAAGAAAAGTCAAGTAATCTTAAGATGTTTCTAAGTTGTATAGACAAACTTAGTATAGCCTACCTATTGTAATGCCATGGTTTGTGAATGCCATGATGGTGTAACCAACGTTCTCAATAAATTGTTTGAATATTTCAACAGATATATTTATGGGATAGGAGTCGTTCTTACGAAGACCTTGTGTCGCAGGGGCGTCGCTACCGGGGGAGCCCGGGTGCCCCGGACCCCCCCCCCCCCCCCTTTGAGCGGGCACAGAAGGCGCTCCCTCAAAAAGTGGGTCTGTTCTGGGTTTTGAGAGGGCGCCGGAGGCGCCCTCTAAAAAAAATACAACCTCTAAAAAAATAAAACCAAGGAAAAACTAAAAATGCCACTAAAAATGCCCCGCTAGCATATGTGTGTGTACCACTATGCAAGTGAGGGCCCAAACTCATGTGCGCCCACAGTGGCGTATCGAGTATACGGTCATTCAGGGCATGACCTGGTCCTTTGGACCCGAGGCGCCCATGCAAAGCTGGCGCTCCTCCGATCAGTGACGGCGCCCCTCCGGCCAGTGAGGACGCTTCCCCGACCAGTGACGGAGCTCTTGCAGCCAGTGACGGCGCCCCCTGCCAGTGAGGGCGCCCCTGCCATAGACAGTGCCCCTGCTGCATAGACGGCGCTTCTCCGGCCCGTGACAGCGCCCCTCCGGCTAGTGACGGCGCCCCTCCGGCCAGTGACCACGCCCCTCCAGCGAGTGTCGGCGTCCCTCCGGCTAGTGACGGCGCCCCTTCGGCCAGTGACGGCGCCCCACAAAATGTTAAAGGCACGACCAGCACGTGCGGAAGGAGAGGTGGCCCCCCCTTGGCAAATTTTCGCCAATATTGGTGGCGCCCCTGTCGATCGGGTGGTGCCCCTCAAGGTAATGACCTGGTCCTTTGTGACTGTCTCCGCACGCGCCCCACTCCCAAAATGTTGCGCACCCTTGATTACAGGTTCGATGGCGGCAAGATGCCTTCCGGGGACGGCAAGATGTTTTCCGAGGGCAGCATGGTACCTTCCAAGGGCGGCATAATGCACTATGAGAGCGGCAAAATGCCTTCTGAGGGCGGCAAGATGTCTCCTGAGGGCGGGATGATGCCTTCCGAGGGCGACATGATGCCTTCCGAGGGCGGAAATATATCTTCCGAGGCCTTCTGAGGGCGGCAAGACGTCTTCTAAGGGCGGTATAATTCACTCTGAGGGCGGCAAGATGCCTTCCAAGGACGGCGAGATGTCTTCCGAGGGCGTGATGCCTTCCAAGAGCGGCATAATACACTCTGAGGGCGGCAAGATGTCTTCCGACGCCTTCCGAGGGCGGCATAATGCGCTCTGAGGGCGGCATAATACGCTCTGAGGGCAGCCTTCCGAGGGCGGCAAGATGTCTTCCGAGGGCGCTTTCCGAGGGTGGCATAATGCGCTGTGAGAGCGGAAAGATGCCTTCCGAGGACGGCATGATTCCTTTCGAGGGCGGCATGATGCGCTGTGACTGTGCAGTCAGCGCACCTGCATGCCTATCGGGGGGGGGGGGGGTTGCCCCTGCGAGTACAGGTGTCGCCCCTCGAGTAGTGAGTTCCGCTTAGATAGGCGCACCCCTTTGGATCGGAAATGAGGTTTCTTTTGGACTGGAGATGACCCCAACAGCCGTGTCCTCCCCCTCCCCTCGCAACCGCATCCATGGCTGACTCAGCCTCGGGCTCACACAGAACGGCAGTGAGGCGATGGCTGGCCTGCCAACGTTTTATATATATATATATATATATATATATATATATATATATATATATATATATATATATATATATATATATATATATATATATTTATATATTGTTTAAGAGCCGAGTGGAGATTTATGAAACAGCATTTCATATGT
>JAXIVJ010014594.1:22500-25000 GCA_036785665.1 Chirona hameri
TCCCTTTAACCAGGCGGCTGACTACCGGCAGTCGTTTGCCGATCTTTCCACCTCTGGTTAGTGGCACGTGAAGCGCTTATGGCCGTCAGGAGACACTTCGTGACGGCCAGGGGACACTTCGTGACGGTCGGCGACATCGCGTGACGTTGAACATTGGCAGCATCTCGTGACGGTCGGTCGATCTGCTGCCTGCAGACTGCGGTTTGTCATGGGGCACTGTGACCACGGACTCGTGACAATTATCGGTGGCTGTTATTGATGAGGGAAATAATGCAATCCAACGATTTTGAAGTAAGTATAGTAAGTTTGACTACTTATCAGTATATTTGTATAAGTCAAAGCTCAAGGAGGTTTGCTTCCTGATGGAATTAATCAAACTTAACACGCCAAATAACAATTGCAACTTCAAAAGCAAAAACAAAAATGTGTAATTATTAGGCAGACAGCTGGGTCACGGTTAACTTTATGTCCCATGCTACCGCTAGCTATGCTGGCTGCAAATAGTTGTCATGAAATGTTTTTTGTTGCTCAATATTCTGAGATGGATTACTGGATTTTGGTTTCCAAGCTTACGTAAACATTCACGAGCGTAGTCCGACTTCAAAAGAAACATTTGTATTGCCGTGTTTATCTAGGTATCTGATTCATGGCGACGATCAAGCATTTTGTCCACATGAGACCTAAACAAGCGTTTTTCAGCCCCCCCCCCCCCCAAAAAAAAAAACAGTCTCGTGCCGAGTTAACCACCGGATACAGTTATTGGCTAACGTATCCATAAACGTGAGAACTGCATACACATGCGGAATCCACGGGTAGACACATTCATTACGCACGGGTAGCCCATGACATCTATATGGCAGATTTTCTAATGTGAGCAATAACAACCCATACAAGACATTTATATTTGGAAATGAACTGTGGTGCTAACGACAGCGGTCATTATAGTTATGATCAATGCAGGTCACCGAATCGCAGCTATTCAAACGAATTTTGGTGCGTGTTTCTGTAGTTAAGGCATTAATCGTTATAGAATGAGCGGAAGTTTATCGAGTTTCTTCAATCAGATATACACAATAATTGCATCCATTGTAGAATACACAAGAGAAGAGATGCAGCTGCAACAATGCTGAAACAGGAACAATTATATATTTAAGAAATTAGACAAATGTGTTCCACACAGGTGTCACTTCCGGAGGGGGTGGGGGCTGGGGGGGGGGGGGCCTCCCCACGGATTAGCAGGATTTACACATTAGCCCTACTATTGGAGTGGGGGGCCAAACACCTGGCTACCCCCCCCCCCCCCCCCCCCCGCCACTCAAAATTGTGCCCCTGGTTCCACATCATATTAACCCGACCGTGCCGGTGCTCGGCGCCACCTTCGCCGTGCCGCGGGGGGGGGGCGTTTAGACCCCCCCCCCCCCCATCGAACTCGGCTCCTATGAAACGCACACACACAAAACGAAAAAATCGTTCGAAAGCTCATCAAAAATAATTTGGAAACTATTTGTGTCATTGTTTGGCTCAGGTCAATATTGAGGTCACCAGAGGTCATCAAACGCATTTGTTTTTGTTTTGGCAAAACGTTTTTTTTTTCTTCTCGCAAATAACTTTTTACCTAATAATGATAAGACAATAACTTTGACATCATTGTGTTTGTCTCGCCAAGGCGCTTTGATTCATATTCCTTTTGACCAGGTCAAGTAAACTTAACAAAATGACCTCAGGTTAAGGTTAATTGGTGACCACGTAGGTCATGTTGCATATTGGGAGACGTGTCTCGACGAGACAAACACATTTCCCTTCTCTCTTCTCACTTCTTCGCTGGTTTCACTTCTCTGTTATTATTCTGTCGAGAGTTATTGAAAAAAATGTGTTGGTGACCTCAGATGACCTCGGCTGACCCTGCAGGGGTCACTGAACAACAATTACACATGGATCATCAATAATGGCCTATGATAACATGATCCGGAAGGAATTGGACTGATATCATGCGTATCCTCGGAATAGGAAGTATTTGAATATTTCCCATTGACTTATAATGGGGAGGTCACGAAATTGACCCGACCTTAGGTTACCGATATAAAAACAAATCCGAGATAAACAAATTGTAGGTATCTATGACCTAATGAAATTCTGTAAGTTTGAAACCGATCAGCCAACAGCTGTGGCTGTGAGCCTGTGGTACGACCACAAACTTTTATGGAGGTGGTGTCACGTGACCTGGTCTGGTGATCTGACCTGAGATGACCCGTGGTCAATAATTTTACACAATGTGGGTAATTGATCCCGAATAGCTGTCCCAAAATCGGCGGCGCTGCGCACCGCCGTTTTTCGCTATCCTCGAAACACCTCAGGGGAGGCGTCTAAACGCCCCCCCCCCCCCCGGCACGGCGCGGGTTAAGTTTGCATGCGTACATACCTACCGATACATTTCAAACTCAATGAAGGTGAAATTCGAAGCCCAGCGCTTGCCACTAAATTTCATTTTTACGCAGGCCAG
>JAXIVJ010014595.1:0-33963 GCA_036785665.1 Chirona hameri
ATTTTCCTCACAATTTGTGCCATTCCAAAATATGAAGGATCACACGTACAGATTCTGTTTTGAATTTTTCGTATTTCATTGCATCATTGTGATTCCATCTTAATTCTTAGGAGTATTCCATCTTAGAAGTATACCAGCATTGTGATTCCATCTGCGACTCTTTTTTCGATTATGGTATAATGGATAAGTTGGTAGCAAGGATTGTCTTCTGCTAACAAGTCTGCAGATACAAGGTTCAAGCGTTCAGGTTAGCGAATAGCGGAGAGGGAGCATGAATAATTAGCCATCGAGGTGGGGTGCTCTATTTATGAATGGGTGTTCAATACAATTTGTTGTAAATGTATTGTTTGCCTGGAATAGGGCTGATAGTTAATGCAGCCTTTTTGGCTCCCTGGTATTGCAATATCCAACATCCGTGATACAAAAAAAATATGTTTGATACGGATGAAGAAAATGAAATGTTGATGGCCTACTTACTGCCGAAGGGGAACATGTGCTATCACGCCATATAAGTCGCGCCGAAAATCGTGACACGATCAAGAAACTCATCACCTCCGTCCGTCCAGAGGACTTAAACATAAATCTTTCTACCAATGTATAAAATAGGGTTGGAGCGCGAACGCAACCTACCCCGCTAACAAAAATAGTACTCCCGAGTTATCCACATTTGGGATAATCGCAGGGGTCAACCCAACCGAAGTGCAATGGAAGGGCCTCGTCCTGGGGGAACCGCCTTCGTGATCACGGTGTCCCCTGAGCCAGGTAAGTATGAGTTCTATGCTTTGTTTTGTTTTGTTAAATTTTAGGCATTTCGGTCAATATGACCATTGCATGCCTGTGATGAATCATTTGTATTGAAATATGTTTAAGGGTCATAGAAAAATGGCGAGTTTGTTTCGTTTCGAACGAAATATTTAGTAAATAATGAAAAGTAGCCGTAACAGATATGGGTGTTCATTATCGAGTAATGAGGGCAGTGCTAATGTATGGAAGATGTTTTGCATTGGGGTATAAA
Source organism: Chirona hameri (assembly GCA_036785665.1). Taxonomy (NCBI): domain Eukaryota; kingdom Metazoa; phylum Arthropoda; class Thecostraca; order Balanomorpha; family Balanidae; genus Chirona; species Chirona hameri. The sequence goes on from JAXIVJ010014595.1 coordinate 1,016, forward strand.
TGTCTGACGAAGGAAATTGGATAATGATCGTTTTCGTATATGTCTTGTCTATATTTATATATTTATATGTGTATATATACATTTATATACCATATACTATATACTATATACTATATGCCATATTATATATTTTATATACTATCTTCTATATACTATATTATACAGTATATATGTCTATATATCTAGCAGAGAGACAAGTCAATGGTGGGCTATTGGTGGAATGTAACGAGGAAACGAGATGGATCGAGCCCGACCCAATGCTACACGTATAGCAGGACGTGTCGGCCGCTCCTGATTCGTGTTAGTACGCTGTGGGGCTTGAGGTGAGGGCTGTATTTTGGGAGTCTGGTCGTCACGGGCCGGTCGTGTGCCGCTCTCCTGCCGGCGGTCTGTATGGGCCGAGCCCAAACGAACCATAGCCTGCGGTGCGAGCCTGTCACGGCCGGGCCGAGTGCTGGCGCACCGGGTCACGGGCGGCGGCTCAAGGGCCGGGGAAGCGGTGGTCGTGGTGCTGGTTTCCACTGTGGCTGGTCTGAGAGGTGCCAACAGTTTGAGGGGAGGGAGCTGAGGTAGGGGCTCAGTTTGAGTTTCACATGTGGCCGTTTGCTTTTTCGCTACCTGTGCGTAGGTCTTGGAAGTCGGAGAGGGCGTCTTGTCTTCTACCGCGCGACGTGCCTGTGGGTATGAAATGTTGGAAGATGCCTTCAGGGCGCAAATCTCTTTCTCCTTCTTCCACATGGGAACTGAGTGGAGGTCACGATGTGGTCTGTGGATCCACAGCTCAGGCACTTGGCTGGTGCAGAACAGGCAGAGCCGTCGTGCGGCGCTGCACCGCACTTGTGGCACCGGGCCTCTTGCTTACAAAATTTGACGCTGTGGCCAAATTTTTGGCATTTGTAGCAGCGAAGGGGGTTCGGGATGTAGACGCGTACGTTGTATCTGAGGTATCCAGCGACTAAAGTAGACGGTAGCGTGGTTGTATGGAACGTGAGGACAAGAAGGCTGGTGTCACGCCTCTGTCCGTCACGGAAAGTTGTTAGACGTCGCACGTGCGAGACTCCTTCTGAGCGGAGACCTTCGAGAATGTCCTCCTCGGACATAAATCTCATCTCCGGGGCGAAAACCGTACCCTGTGTGGTGTTCCGAGCATGGTGCAGCGAGACAGTGACCGCCTTCTCACAGAACTTGGTACACTGTAGCAGTTTTTTTGTTTGTGCGTTAGTCTCGGTCTTGACAACGAGTGTGCCGTTTGCCGGAGTTTCGATCTGGAGAGAGGATGAGCCGCAGATGCCTTTGAGTTGTTTGGTGGGCCAAAACACGTTGATTTTGCGGAACGAGACATTGTCGTCGGTAGGCTTAATCACCAGAAACGAGCCATTGGAATCCAGGTACTGGTCAGAAGTCGTGGTCAATGGTGAGCCAGGGTTCCGTGCGTGGTCAGTAGACAAGCGAGGGTCGGTACCGGGAGTGGAGGCATGGGACGAGCGAGGGTCAGTGCCGGGGGCGGAGGTCATGAACGAGCGAGGTTCGGTGCCGGGGGCAGAGGTCATGGACGAGCGAGGGTCGGTGCCGGGGGCAGAGGTCATGGACGAGCGAGGGTCGGTGCCGGGGGCAGAGGTCTGGGACGAGCGAGGATCAGTGACCGTGGAGTCAGAGTCCATTGGGAGATCAGGAGAGGTCAGGTTCGGGTCAGAGTCAGAGTCCGAGACATCTTGTTTTCGGCGCTTTTTCCCCATGATGGGGAAAAAGCAAGCAACGGAGCCGGAAAACAATGAACCGAGTGAGAACGAAACCTAACGCGAAGAAAAATAAGCAACGACGACGACGATGGAAAATGAGCGAAAACGTGGAAATACCCCAAGAATCGGCGAAGGTGCGTGAGCGTCCAGTGAGGGCGAGGGCATTCAGATTTTGTTTGTTTTGTTAAATTTTAGGCATTTCGGTCAATAGGACCATTGCATGCCTGTGATGAATCATTTGTATTGAAATATGTTTAAGCGTCATAGAAAAATGGCGAGTTTGTTTCGTTTCGAACGAAATATTTAGTAAATAATGAAAAGTAGCCGTAACAGATATGGGTGTTCATTATCGAGTAATGAGGGCAGTGCTAATGTATGGAAGATGTTTTGCATTGGGGTATAAATGTCGGACGAAGGAAATTGGATAATGATCGTTTTCGTATATGTCTTGTCTATATTTATATATTTATATGTGTATATATATACATTTATATACCATATACTATATACTATATACTATATGCCATATTATATATTTTATATACTATCTTCTATATACTATATTATACAGTATATATGTCTATATATCTAGCAGAGAGACAAGTCAATGGTGGGCTATTGGTGGAATGTAACGAGGAAATGAGATGGATCGAGCCCGACCCAATGCTACACGTATAGCAGGACGTGTCGGCCGCTCCTGATTCGTGTTAGTACGCTGTGGGGCTTGAGGTGAGGGCTGTATTTTGGGAGTCTGGTCGTCACGGGCCGGTCGTGTGCCGCTCTCCTGCCGGCGGTCTGTATGGGCCGAGCCCAAACGAACCATAGCCTGCGGTGCAAGCCTGTCACGGCCGGGCCGAGTGCTGGCGCACCGGGTAACGGGCGGCGGCTCAAGGGCCGGGGAAGCGGTGGTCGTGGTGCTGGTTTCCACTGTGGCTGGTCTGAGAGGTGCCAACAGTTTGAGGGGAGGGAGCTGAGGTAGGGGCTCAGTTTGAGTTTCACATGTGGCCGTTTGCTTTTTCGCTACCTGTGCGTAGGTCTTGGAAGTCGGAGAGGGCGTCTTGTCTTCTACCGCGCGACGTGCCTGTGGGTATGAAATGTTGGAAGATGCCTTCAGGGCGCAAATCTCTTTCTCCTTCTTCCACATGGGACACTGAGTGGAGGTCACGATGTGGTCTGTGGATCCACAGCTCAGGCACTTGGCTGGTGCAGAACAGGCAGAGCCGTCGTGCGGCGCTGCACCGCACTTGTGGCACCGGGCCTCTTGCTTACAAAATTTGACGCCGTGGCCAAATTTTTGGCATTTGTAGCAGCGAAGGGGGTTCGGGATGTAGACGCGTACGTTGTATCTGAGGTATCCAGCGACTAAAGTAGACGGTAGCGTGGTTGTATGGAACGTGAGGACAAGAAGGCTGGTGTCACGCCTCTGTCCGTCACGGAAAGTTGTTAGACGTCGCACGTGCGAGACTCCTTCTGAGCGGAGACCTTCGAGAATGTCCTCCTCGGACATAAATCTCATCTCCAGGGCGAAAACCGTACCCTGTGTGGTGTTCCGAGCATGGTGCAGCGAGACAGTGACCGCCTTCTCACAGAACTTGGTACACTGTAGCAGTTTTTTTGTTTGTGCGTTAGTCTCGGTCTTGACAACGAGTGTGCCGTTTGCCGGAGTTTCGATCTGGAGAGAGGATGAGCCGCAGATGCCTTTGAGTTGCTTGGTGGGCCAAAACACGTTGATTTTGCGGAACGAGACATTGTCGTCGGTAGGTTTAATCACCAGAAACGAGCCATTGGAATCCAGGTACTGGTCAGAAGTCGTGGTCAATGGTGAGCCAGGGTTCCGTGCGTGGTCAGTAGACAAGCGAGGGTCGGTACCGGGAGTGGAGGCATGGGACGAGCGAGGGTCAGTGCCGGGGGCGGAGGTCATGAACGAGCGAGGTTCGGTGCCGGGGGCAGAGGTCATGGACGAGCGAGGGTCGGTGCCGGGGGCAGAGGTCTGGGAAGAGCGAGGATCAGTGACCGTGGAGTCAGAGTCCATTGGGAGATCAGGAGAGGTCAGGTTCGGGTCAGAGTCAGAGTCCGAGACATCTTGTTTTCGGCGCTTTTTCCCCATGACGGGGAAAAAGCAAGCAACGGAGCCGGAAAACAATAAACCGAGTGAGAACGAAACCTAACGCGAAGAAAAATAAGCAACGACGACGACGATGGAAAATGAGCGAAAACGTGGAAATACCCCAAGAATCGGCGAAGGTGCGTGAGCGTCCAGTGAGGGCGAGGAGTGCTATGCGGCAACATTCGCCTATTTGTAGTCTCCTGACTCTGGAGAGGCTCCTTCCGTTTGACACTTAAGCATAAGGTATACCGAGACAGTTGAATTAATAGATCTCATGACGATACCGCCATCTGGATTGTCATTCGCGACATGTCGAAAATTGAATCAACTCTGGCAACCTTTAAGATAATACATATATTTTGTTCAAATATCACAAGAAATTTGATCTTTCTTCAAACCGACATCTGTTAAGCATCTCTTCAACTACAAGTATCCTAACCACTCACTAGGGCAGGCTATGTTGAAACTTGAAAGTATATAATGCAATTTACTTTACTGTACCTATGATTAACGTTTAACGTTCGAAGTTTATCTTGATCGTTAAGCAACTGGGTTGCTTCTTCAGTTACAAGTGTAACCATCCCGTACTAGGATAAATAAATGAACAAAATCAACCAACCAGGCTGCCAAGCGGACAACAGTGGCGCCGCCCAGCGGACGCTAGTAACGCCGCCCAGCGGACACTGGTAACGCCGTCTGGTGGACAACAGCCTAACTAAGTACAACGGTGGTCTGTTCGCCACCCAAATCGAAACGATTGGGTTTAAAAGGAAACCTTGCTCACTTCCTGGTCAACTTCCTACCCGGCAATAGGCGATTTCGAATACAAATAGTTATTTGCTATCAACAATTTAATAAGCGAGAAGTGGCTATCGGCTACCCGAAGGAAGCTGTATAGAGTATATATCCATTGTTTTTTTCTTCTTCTTCAATAGACCTATTAGGTATTATGATGTGATAATGGTATCAGATCCCTTTTTATCCTCCCGACTGCCGGTCCTCCATCCTCTGTGACGACCACGTTAACAAGGGTTTGGTGGTCACTGGCCACCGGGCATGTGGTGGCCCCGAGCAGGGTTCGCCATGCATGGGCTGGGCTGGCCCTATGGGCCATGGGCTGGGCCTCAACTTAAAGGAAATTGCTGGGCTCTGGATGGGCTTGGGCCTGACAATTTTGGAGTAATGCGCGCGTCGCACAAGCTCAGGTCAGAGCTCAAAAATATTTTAACCAGCAGTTCACTTTACACAGCAACACACTGTTGCTGTGGCTGTGGCTTTTTGGTTTTTTGATTAGCATACATAGTTGGCTCATTGTTTCGCATTTATAGTATACAAGTAAATATGCTAGGATAGTTATTGCAAATTTTGTGAAAATAATGATATGCTTAATCTGAACGGGTCGGACCGGGCCTGGGCCTCAATATTATGAATTTAACCGGGCCAGGTCCGGGCCTGGGCTGGTGTTCATGGGCCTGGGCCGGGCCGGGCTGGGGGTTGGTGGGCCCGTGACGACGGGCCCGTGTGGCGGCATGGTCCAGAGGGGCGCCAATCCAATATGTAAATTAAACGGGTCAAATGTGCCTCTTCCTTAACCCGCGCCGTGCCGGGAGGGGGAGCGTTTAGACGCCCCCCCCCCCCCCTAAGGTTTTTGCGAGGATAGCGAGAGAAAAACGGCATCGCGCAGCGCCGCCGTTTTTGGCACAACTGTTCGACCATCAATTGCGCATATTATGTTTAAAAAAAATGCCTCGGGTCATCTCAGGTCAGGTCAACAGACCAGGTCAAGTGACCTCACCTCCAAAACTGTTTGCTGTCGCACCACAGCCACATTTTTAGGCCGATCAATTTCGTACTTACAGGATTTCATAAGAACAAAAGTACCTACAATAAGTGTATCTCAGATTTTGTATATCGGTGACTTAAGGTCGGGTGAATTTCGTGACCTCCCCATTATAAGTCAATGGGGAAATCATCAAATGCTTCCTATTCTGAGGATACGAATTATATCAGCCCAATTCCTTCTGAAGCGCTCCACCACGGTACCTGGGGGAGAGGGTATAAGACAAAGTGTTAGTTATGGCCCCGGGCCGCTACACGCTCAACCTGAAGGAGAGGGAGGACAGGGGGATAAACATAGAGATCTGCCACATGGTATGAAAGGAGGGACGGTCTTAGCCATAGAGCGACTATAGTGTGGGGGGAGGGACAGGGTGTCAGATATTAGCGCCGTTCCAGGTAACCTGAGGTCAAATGGTGACCTGGATTGGTCAAGTCTTGCTTTGTGCACCTTCGGTGGGTTAAAGAAAATAGTTCACCTTCAACATTCGTTTTAAACTGAGATAGCAGTTGTGTAGCTCTTGTTGGGAAACCCCTATCTGCAAGTTTTCTTGACTGAAAAGACTCCAGCCGACAATATTTGAGTTTTTGGCGAAGGAATGCGGTGCTGGCGAAAGAATGTTGTACTGGTTCTAGCCCGGGCAGAGGCTATACCATCAGCCAATCAGCTTGCATCTGGTGCTAGCAAGCAAATCGCCGGCCGCCGGTTGGCACATCTCCAATGCGAGTCTATCTTTACGCGACTACTTTCGAATCTGATTGGCTGAACATTTTTTTTACATTCGCGTGACGTCAGGACTCTGACTCAGAGAGTATGCATATAGTTTTGATAAACAATACAAATTTACGGCCTTCTGTCCTGATGCGGCGCGATATAAGGCCATTTTTGACAAGATAAAAATAAATTGTATTAAAAAATATAATCAAATCGTGTTGGGTACAATTTTCCAAGGTGAACCAAGGTGTTGGTGTTCCTTTAAAGAGAAGGCGATGGTGGTGGAATGGGTTCTCTAAGTGATTTTGGGAAAAATGTATGCGGTACCCCGTCATTCTCCCATAGGACATAATGGTAACGTATGTTGTGACCTGAGGTCAAACGGTGATATTGAGGGGTCAAGTCTCGTGTGTTTCACGATGGGTGTGTTAAAAGGAAGGCACTGACAGTGAAATTGTTTCCTTATGTCATTTTGGGCAGAAGTTATGCAGTGCCCCGTTATTCTTCCTTTGGCCATAATGGTAACTTATGCCGTGACCTGGGGTCAAACGATGACATGAACACCGTCTATAGTCTTTTGGCAATATTAAGCCATTGGCTGATTCCCCCAAGTCGTTTAGGGAAAAGTTATTTGGTACCCTGTCATTGTCTAATAAGCCGCAATTAAAAATGTGGACGTGACTTGAGGTAAAACGGTGTCATTTTCGGATAAAATCTGTCGTTGTGCGCACCATCTTTGTGCTAATGCGAAAATGATGACACTGGGATTATTCGTCTACGTCAATTAGCGTCGCAGTTAAGCGGGACCGCAATGTTTGGCCCAAACCGTGTTTTCATGTGTTTTTGTGGCCTAAGATCAGACGGTAGCAGACTAATATCAGCTGTGGTGTTGTGCATAAACTATGGTCTCTTGCGGATGGTTCTGTGCTCAATTGCATATATACCCAAGTGCGCTTTCTGAGATTGTATTGGGTACCGCGCAAATATTTATCACCCATTGAAAACAGAGACATTTGTGAACTGAGGTCAAATAGTGACCTGGACTGGTCGAATCTCGGTGTGTCTATGATCCTATCTAAATCTAAACACATATCTAAACACATATCTAAGTCAATTAGGTGAGAAGTTATGGGGTACCCCGTATTTTACCTTTTTTGACAGACTGTGTGTGACCTCTGTAAGTCAAACGGTGTATGATATGCGCGTATTTTTTTTATTTTTTTTAAAATAAATTTAGTCCGAATGTTTTTGAATGGATGGATTTCCGAGGTCAGGATCCACGCTAAGCATAGTTTGTTGCGCAGGTCCTGACCCCACCACCCGATCGCGCAATTCCTGGCGTCCGGCAGAATTTAGAGACGAAAGTTTTACGTGCCCGACATACCTGGACACGGTCCGCCCCGCTCACTGACGTCACCTGATCTTGAGTGCGACCGCTGCCACCGGCCGCAGGTCATCCCAGACAGGAGAAAATAGCGAGCGCCGAAGCGACTCGAACCCGGGCTGCCAGTACCGGGAAAGATCAGAAGTCCAGCACTCTCCCACTGAGCTACAGGGGCGTATAAATTCGTATACTGTGTACTGACGCCATCGGGCTCATCGTGTGTAAGTTTGGGCGAAATCGGAGTAACTTTGAATACGAATACGCTGCTGTCTTCATGGACATGTAATACCCTATATACATTCAGAAATCATTAACCTTCGCTAAAAAATCCCCCCCAAGAACAACTGCCAAAATGTACACGTTTTCTGATTCAAATATAAATATTAACTGTTACTCGATAACTGTGTCCCAAATCAGCTGGGAGGTGAAACCTCACTGGGAGGCGAAAACTTTAAAACGCAAGTATGGATTTCGAAAACCGGTGACCTGGCCCCGGCCAAAACCAACATGCTCCCCCCCCCCCCCCCCCCCAAGAACAACTGCCAAAAATGTACACTTTTTCTGATTCAAATATAAATATTAACTGTTACTCGATAATTGTGTCCCAAATCAGCTGCGAGGTGAAACCTCACTGGGAGGCGAACACTTTAAAACGCAAGTATGGATTTCGAAAACCGGTGACCTGGCCCCGGCCAAAACCAACATGCTCAACCTGTTCAGCATTACAAACAATGTAGCATGGTAAAACCAACACTATAGCATCATCAATATTTTAATCCAGATCGAGAAGGATCAAACCACTCAGAACGTGATCTCTCCCCCGTAACCAGCCAAGGCAAGTTGCGGAACGGTCTTCAACGATTGAGAGTCCTCCACAACAGAGGACAATCAATCCACTTCCCGCTCAAGGGAGATCACCACAACTCTTTCATCGTGGTTTGAGACACGCGAAAATTCGGGAGAATGATCGCGATAAGACCTATAGAAATGATCCTGTAGAAGTAAGGTCTTATCAATTGAGAGTCCTCCACAACAGAGGACAATCAATCCACTTCCCGCTCAAGGGAGATCACCACAACTCTTTCATCGTGGTTTGAGACACGCGAAAATTCGGGAGAATGATCGCGATAAGACCTATAGAAATGATCCTGTAGAAGTAAGGTCTTATCAATGGACTGGTCTTCCAAGACTATATAAACATTTGTGGTGCAGTTGTGCGCGAGTTGTATCGCTTATTTGTTCACCTAGCCTTCACTGTAACCGCAACAGAGCTATAAAATATCCCATTGTTCGACTTAAGATTCCCTACATGTCTAATGCCGCTAATTTGCAACGGTACTTTCTCACAAATATATAAGACGGAGAAAAACAGTGGAACTATGCTACTACCCTGAAGAACGCCACCTACCAACACATTCAACAGTACAGTTTCCCACAACTGTCGCAACGTACGGCCGTCAAAGCCGTACAAAGCGTCAGACCATTTGGTCAGGTCCGCAACCAGATTTTACCACAAGGTCAACTGTAAGTTCTGGCAAAGACTATCAACTAAAAATCCCACCTCTACACAATAGAACACGGTTTAACACGTGCAATTGTGACCAGACCACCTCTCGTCCGACAAATTCTGATACTAGACGCAGGGCACTCGTCCACCCGGCACAGCGGCCTGGCGCCGCCGCTGCCTGGCGGAAAGTGATTACGTCATCAGTATACCGGCGGCGACGGCGGTGGCCGCACGTGGCGGCCAGACAGCTGGCGACGGGAGCGATACGTTAGGTGGGAAGGAAGAGAGGCAACTGACAGCTGGTACGAAATGTCAGTCGGTATTTCGGTAACACACAAATTGAGAAATAAAAGTGAGGATACACCGCATCCTTGAAAGTTCAAAGACGCCCTTGCATAATGTCAAATGTATCGATATTAGCAGTTAAAAAACGCCAGTTAACGCTTGGTCACTTCGTACCTAGGTAATGCTTCTTCGGCTGAGTGTCTTGGACCCTGTGCAGTGTGCAATGCACTCTTTCTACGAAGTCCTCAGCAATCCATGGAGCAAAGCACTTCTTCATATCGACAAACGCTACACCAAACTTGCGAGCGAAAAACAGCGAAATTGTCATCCAATCCAGGGACTCGACTATGGCATTAGAGAAGGTATCGACTACGACTTCCTACGTAAGAAATCCGAATACGAAAACGTCCTATTTACTGTGTTATCTTTTTTTATATATATATTTTATATATTTTATATTTGGCTCGGGGCGCCTCCGCGCGGAGAAACGGGATGCGATCCGAGCCGCAGATGCGACCGGTGCCGCGTGCAATGCAATCTTCATTCTGTACGCCGTAGGAATTTGGCTGTGGTATGTGAAAAAGGGCATTGAATCATCACAAGATAATTGAACGACATGTCTTTTCAAAGCAGTTTCATCAAATTCGGTTCGGCATAATAGGAGATATAACTTTTCGAAAATGGGTAATTTAAAACGTGAACCCTATGGTCTAGTACCCTACCCGAAATGTACATGTGCCGTAGAGCGCTAGTGCTGTCCTCTCAGGACAAGGACAGGAAGGAGAGGTAACCCTTGGCGTACAGAGAAGCGCCAATTCCTTCAGAAGTAGGCGTGGCTTAAGTTTAATATTATTTATTAGACATGGAATAAGGAATTGGTATGGTGCGGCTGCATAGAAGATTTACACAAAAATATGACCAATTCAGAATACACGACCTATCGAATCCTATATTAATTCGATATATATATATATATATATATATATATATATATATATATATATATATATATATATACATATATATACATATATATACATATATACATATACCTATACCTATTATATAATATATATATATATATACATATATACATATATACATATACACATATACCTATACCTATACCTATATATATTTGGTTGGCACCGCACAAAGCCCGGCCAACATCTAGCAGCACCGCACCAGGCCAGGCAGCCTGCCCGCATATCTGCTTTATCCTAGCCTTAAACTCTTAAAATAGGAATAGACAGAAAAGACAAAGCATGCTTGATGGCATAGGTCGGGAAAGTCGGGATATCGGATTGTTTTCTATTTCAGCGTTAAATCTGTTAGATGAAACCGGTTGTAACTTATTCATAATAAATTAGTGTATGATATTGATGTTCCCATTGTAATATTCAAAAAGATATAGGTAGACAATGCTTATTTTGTTCAAGAACCATATAGATAATACGTATAAAACCGCTTGAATTATCAGTAAAAAAACTTTGTCCTGGTTATCTTGAAATTTACACACAAATGGAGTCCGTGCCGAATGGACACATCATATTCTGGAGTGTGACTTCGGCGCCAAGGGGGGGGGCATGGCCAGGGGCGTCGCCACAGGGGGGCCGGGGGGGGGACACCGTCCCCCCAGCCGTTAGGCTGGGGGGGATTATCCCCTCCAGTTTTGGACAGTCTCCCCAGGCATTTATCTGCACTTCACTCGGAAACAATGCATTTTGTCAATATCGTAGGCGTTTGGAAAAGCATGTGCTCGGCCTTTTCCCCCTTTCGACTTTTTTCCCTTTTGAAGAGAATTTGGCAGCAATTTAAACAGCGTTTCGACAGCAGAAGACATGAGGCATGGCGCGAAATGGGCTCTGTTGGTTGTTTACCGCACCCTTTGTGTACTGTTTCCTAATAAAACATAGTGTCTGTCTGTTCTGACTTCTGTGCCTGTCCCTACCACATTTGCCACATTTGCCTCATTTGCCACATTTAGTCTTTTCTTTCCCACGTGTTTTAACCGTGGTTGAAATAAATATGGATATAAGAAGCTTCTTCAAAAAAAGGTTGGTACATAATGAATCGAAAATGTATTGTATGGCATTAGGTACAGGGGCGCAGCCAGGGGGGGGCAAGGGGGGCAATTGCCCCCCCCCCCCCCTCTTACGGGTCACAGGGGGCCCCGCCGAGATTGGCCCAGATACCATTTGCATTAGCTAAATGGCTTTCAAAAAGTCACAGGAGCCCTCAAACCAGGCAAGGGTTACTCTGGTGCATGTCAAGGGCCTTCAGAGACACTGAAATGCTTTCGAAGCCGGCCCAGGGGGCCTCTTGGGCATGTCCAGGGGCCCATTGAGCCCACCGAGGGGCACAACAAAACTGTCTAGGGGCCTCTCCAGCATGTCCAGGGGCCCATTGAGCACACTCAAGTGTGCAAAAACATGCCCAGGGACCTTTCGAGCATGCCCTGGGGCTCATTGAGCCCACTCAGGGTCCCCTAAAACCTGCCCAGGGGCCTCTAGAGCATGTCCACTTGTCTAGGGGCCAATTGAGTCCACCCACGGCCCAACAAACCTGCCCAGTGGCCTCTCGAGCATGTCCAGGGGCCCATTGAGTATGTTCAGGGGCCTCTCGAGCCTGACCAGGGGCCCATTATAGTCTGTTTTGGGGCCCCTTGAACCTGCCCAGGGGCCATTATAGTTTTCCCAGAGGACCATCGAGTCTGTGCAGGGGCCTCTCGAACCTGCCCAGGGGCCATTAGAGCCTGCCCAGAGGCCTCCCGAGCTTGCCCAGGGGCCCATTGAGTCTGTTCAGGGGCCTCTCGAACCTGCCCAGGGGTCTCTCGAACTTGCCCAGGGGCCCATTGAGTCTGTTCAAGGGCCTCTTGAACCTGCCTAGGGGCCATTAGTCTGTGCAGGGGCCTCTCGAGCTTTCCCAATGGTCCATTGATCCTGTTCAGCGGCCTCTCGAACCTGCACAGGGGCTATTAGAGTCTGCTTAGGGGCCTCTCGGCTTGCCAAGGGGCCATTGAGTCTGTTCAGGGCCCTCTCAAGCTTACCCAGAGGACTATTGAGTCTGTGAACGGGGCTCTCGAGCCTGCCCAGGGGTTGCTAGCCGTCGCCTGCAGCGCCTGCTATAGCTGGAGCGCCTGCTAGCCGTGGTCGGCGCGGTTATAATGAGCGGTAATGTGCTGTACTCTGACCCACCTGGTGCAATGTTTTCTTGGGTTTCAAAATGGTTATTTGATAAGTCTGATGCGTTTTTGAATTCGTGGTGGGGGGGGGGGGGGAGGTTATGGTAGTACAAAACAATTTAACAATTTTCCTCTCAGGAGTGTGTGCTGCAATATTTGTCAGCCAGGGGCGTCGCCGACGGGAGGGTCGGGGGGAGGTCTGGGCAAACTTCCCCCACTTTTAGAAGGCGGGGGAAGGTCGACCCCTCCCTCCCACACACACACACACACTTTTTGAGGGAAAAAACAATTTATCGTAAAAATTGTCTTTGCGGTGCAGTAAAAATCCAGCTGTCAAAAACTGGAAAATGTCGCGCCGCTTCGCGGCATGACACAAGTTTCGCAATTGCTTATACAAATTTGGAAAATGGGAAAAAGAATTGCATTAGGTGTAGAGACGCAAATTTCAGGACCACGGAGCCGGCGCTGGGCCCAAATTCAGGCCCGGCGTGCCTGAAGCTGTCTCTGAACTCAGGCTTGCCGGGCTCATGCCGGGCTCAGCACAAGTTATCAATTAAAAAAAAAAATAGAAATAAATATTGGCAGAAGTCAGAACATACATGCTTAAAGATCATGATAAATTGAGAAAACAAAATATACAACAGTAAAACACCAGCATAACACATAACAATGTCCTAGTTTACAAATTAAAAGTGATAACTAGTACGACCTAGCAAGGAGTGGACACACCAGTGAAACTTAATAAATCAAACTACAGGGTCAATTCATGATCAATTCATCAGCTCAGTCACTGCAGCAGTGCGAGAGTCGAGTGCAGTCAAACAGAAACAACTACCCCAAATCATATTCCACTGTCATCACTAGTAACTAGGTGGGGTGGCATACAATATTATATTTAGTCATCCCATTGCCCCAGGTCACCCCAAATTATTTTGTATAACAAATAAGTACCTATGGAACAAAACCACCCACATATGATAATAATTATTGTTTATACTATTGTAAATACATATTACTGAGAATATTTATTGATACATATTTACTATTTAGTTCCACATGAGAAAGGACATATTCAAGTCATATCATTTGTAGTTTTGGTAGTGAACAAATATTGTATTTTATGCAATTACAATTATAAAGGTGGAAAGACTGCAAAACACAAACAAAAACATTTTGCAAAGAAATCTTAAGTGGCCAAGACCTATCCCAGAATGCAAACCTGTCTAGTTCCACTTCAACTTCTGATCACAATAGCTCCATAATTTATATATGACCTTGCATAATTACACGTGACACACTCCCCGACAACACATTCAAACCCAATTTCCAAACAATGTGTTTTGATGAGTCACATTTGCGACGAATTCGCCAGGACTGGACCGTAAAAGAATCACGTGTGTCAATTAAGCAGTAGATCGATATTCGCGAATGTGTCACTGACAGATATTCACAACTTCACACCTCAGAATCGCGACGCCTCAGAATTGTGTGAAGACAATTGTTCATGTTCGTATTCGAAAATAAGCTGTAGTATTAAATCTTAACCATTGGTGTCAGTTGAAATGTAAATATTTTTTAAAGAAGTCCATCTGCCGAATCCGCAATATGTTGACATTTTCATTTTGGTGATTTAAGTTATTTATGGTGATAAAGTTAGTCATTTCGGTGACGGGATTAATTGTCTGCGCCGTTTTGAGCTCAACGCTTGACAATTGCAAATACTTCAGCCGCTATTACGCACAGCAGTGAAGTTGACGTCCGTCAAGCTAGCAGCAGATTCATATTCGCGAATCTGCTGCTGCCAGACAGACATTCACCGGGCTCGAATATACTGCTACTGGCAGCAGATTCGGCGAATGTCTGTCAGCTGGCAGCATATTCGTGAACAACTTACGCGGCCTTTTTGGCGCGAGCAGCAGATTCAGATATTCGCCGGGCTCGAATATACTGCTGCTACCAGCAGCAGATTCGGCGAATGTCTGTCAGCTGGCAGCATATTCGTGAACAACTTCCGCGGCATTTTTTGCGGATCATCTGAACGCCAACAGCAGATTCGCAACGTGATGTGTTTGAGTTGAGTTGTTCGGTGAAAGATGGGTACCTTCTAGGTAAGTAGGAGGAGGTTAGAGGTCCTACTCACTGACTGCTTCAAGTCAGTAATACGTTGATCAATACCTACTTACCTAGAAGGTACCCATCTCTCACCGAACAACTCAACTCAAACACATCACGTTGCGAATCTGCTGCTGGCGTTCAGATGATGCGCGAAAAATGCCGCGGAAGTTGTTCACGAATATGCTGCCAGCTGACAGACATTCGCCGAATCTGCTGCCAGTAGCAGTATATTCGAGCCCGGCGAATGTCTGTCTGGCAGCAGCAGATTCGCGAATATGAATCTGCTGCTAGCTTGACGGACGTGTGAAGTTGTACCAAGGCAGTTGTACGGCCTTGGCTTTGGCAGTGAAGTAGCTCAAGCTTTGTTTATCTGTGCCCACTGCCCAAGGCTGTATAAATATGTGACAAGGCCGTATAAGAGTGGCTCTGTGTGTGACTGGCTTAGATGTTAGTTATAGATATCTTGGCTTGGATAGTGAGAAAACCGAGGATACTCTGTAATTTAAAACAGGTTGATTATTTTACTTTTATCATTCAAGATATGATTGTCACTCCCAATGTTTTTAGTATGTTTGTCATACTTAAATGACCAGGAAAACTTGCCTTTTCCCCATTATCCTGTGAAGTATATTTAGTATTTACTAGTCCATGTCAACATTGATCAAATAAGTAAGTAGGTTGTAGTACCTCTAACCTCAACATTGTTTGTAGAAGCTATTACAATTACAACCCAAACATTGCATTGTGTGATGTTGAGTGATGAATGCATACTTATTACATACTTTTAAGCTGCTCGTTTGGACTTGCATGATCTATATATCTATCATGCGTCTTATTTTTGTTTTTTATTTTTGCAAACCACCAAAGATGAAAGAAGTCTACTCACCTTGACCTGTTTGACTTTCCTGTTAGTCTGTTGTTGATTATTTATCTCAAGTTCTGACTTGTGTGGGATTTCTTTACTCCATGGTCCATATATATCCATTATCCATTGGTGTTTCAATGTGGTGTGTGTTAAAATGGTGCAAAATGCACATTGCAAACTATAAATATTCCTGCTTAAAGATTTTAAGTGTAGAATGAAGTATACATGCAGATTCCTAGCTTGAGCTGCCGCATGCCGGGCCTGGCGGGTGCTGCCACATGTGGCCGGCCTTGATGCCGGTCCCAACTCATGTATGAGCGGTGGCGGTGCGGGGCCGGTTCCTGTTTTTTTGGGAATTTTTGCATCTCTAATTAGGTGTCTGGCAGAGGCTCTCATTGGCGGTAATTGCTGGCCCCAGGGCCCATTACCTTCATAAAATATTAACTTCTAAGTTTCAAGCAGGCTACATGTTCAGCTAGTTTTCCGAGTTCCTAAAAAGGCGACGCGAACGCAAAGACGAGGAGATCGGCACCCGGAAGCTGCTCCAGCGGTGCACAATTTTCTGGACCGAAGAGCTAATAGTCAAAACAGGCCAGGACCATCTCCCCAAGCCATCTCACCTCACGGTCTGGTTCCAATATTAACATTTCGTTTTCCAGGACCTGAAATTAACATTTTCACGCCGCTTCGCGGCGTCACATCGGTAGTCATCGTCATAACGAAGCCATAGCCATCGTCATCGGTTCGTCGTAACGCTGAATTGAATGAATATCATTTTTAACTTATTATCCTCTACAAGGAACACCGCCTATATTTCTGGGTTTTATTAGGTAAAACCGTAAAAATTTCGCGCCGCGAAGCGGCGCTAACTAGCAAGTACATACCTACCTACTATAACATGAAAATCCACATTCAAAATGCTGCAAAGGCTTAAATACACGTATCAAAATGGGGGTATATTTATTTGTCATTTCATCAAAAGCCTACCCTCACCTGTTGTCATGGCTAAGATATGTTTTCTCTCCTGTACGTAACAATACGCTCAGTACAATGCCTACTGAGGGTCCTGGTCCAATCCAGCTCATCAAAAGTAGACGAAGTAAAAATGCTAAAAAGGGGGCCTCACAAAATAAAGTGGCCGAAATCCGTAGAGTTTTCATATCCAGGGGTATTTTGTTGTGGGTGGGGGGCCTCTCCCAGGTGCTTGCCCCCCCTTTCTGAAGGTCTGGCTGCGCCCCTGATTAGGTATGCAAGGGCACAATTGATCACAATCAATGGAAAATATCCCACATAGATCATGTCGTACGTTTTCTAGTTTGTGATAAGGTCAAAATAACATGTTATTTTATTCCTTCTTGCATGCTTGGTAGCAGCTGCAGGACTGACCAGCTTCAATTTGTTAAGGTGTAGGTATTATCAATCTAGGTATTACCGTAGGTATTACCAGTCTATCAATTCGTCCCCCCCAGTCCAAAACCCGTGGCGACGCCCCTGGGCATGGCCCCCATGCCCCCCACCCTCCCAAATACGCCACTGGGGGGGGGGAGGGGGGCATTCAATACAAGTATGCCTCCCCGCGGGTTCCCAATTTATCGAAAAATCTTAAAAATTGTCTTAGCAGCAGTGAAAATACAACTATCCACAGTAAAAAACCAGAAAATTTCGCGCCGTTTCGCGGCATGACACAAGTTTCGCAAATGCTTATAAAAATTTGAAAATTGGGAAAATGAATTCCATTAAGTGTCTGGCAGAGGCTCTCCTTGGCGGTAATTTCTGGCACTGGCGGATCCAGGGGAGGCATCAGGGGCAAATGCCTCCCCCACAGGAATATGGGAGGGGCATTCAATACCAGTATGACCCCTGCGTGTTCCCTGCACGAAAGTGAAACACAAAACAATGATCTTGGGAGAAAACTTAATAAAAACGGAAGTTTGTTTTCCTCGAGCGATTCAATTTTAAGTTTGTATGTCTCCCTTGCTTTCAATGATAGACAAAGCAGCGCACCTGATGCAATTCAAGGAGCCCCCGTGACACTTAATCCGCGCCCGGGTGGGGTAGGGTCGGAATCTGCCCTCTCCCGGATTTTCTCAATAACTTGAAAACTATATCAACGTCAAACTTTCAGTACCTTATGCTGGATTAATTATACGTCTTCTCACCAAATTCCAATGAAATTGATGTAGTGTTTTGGGAGATAATGACGTTGACGTCATGTCATGCAATTTTTGGTGGCAAAATTATAAATGAATTGTAGAAAATAGAGTTTTGAAGCAATTTTTTTGTAAAAATGTTAAAAGAAAGGAAATGGCATTCTCTTCAAAATGGCTATCTCGGATTTGCGAAAATGTATCATTTTGACCCTCAAAAAGAAAAACTAACTTATCTTTTTCGGAACAAAAATCCATAAAATAAATTTTTGTGAATTTGAAAAGTAAATTTCTTAAGCTCGAATACCAAAATAAGGTGACCGACCCAAATCCGCAGAGGAAAAAATGGGTGTACCTTTTAGCCTCAAAAAGATCTCCCCACGGAGAGAGACTGGATCCGCCAGTGTGTTCGCCCCCCACCCCCCAACCGTTTTGAGAAATCGACGCCGCTGACATTGCTCATTGCTGTAGTTCTACATTACGACCAAAGCATATATTCGTATAATACGAATATTACTGGACGCGCCGCCTCTGGCTCCCAGTGGAGTGAAGTTGTACGAGACGAATGTTAGGTGACTGTGACATTATTTTGTCCCCAAATAAACTATGCTACCATTGACTGTGCCTTACTTATTAAAGGATGTTTGCAAGTTGGAGATATAATTATAAATCATGCTGAGAGTCATTGTGACACATTTTACGTTTTGTGTTCGTGTTCGTGAAGGTCGTGACACTTTTTGCACCTCTGCAGTACGATGTGGAGCCTGCCCGCCAGCACTGCTCCATCGATCGCACGGCAAGCGAGCCAGGCGCCCAGCGGCGAGCGGCCCGAGCGGCCGCCCGATTAGTCTCCCCCACGGCACGATCCGCCGCCGCCGGCCGTGACGTCGCCGCATTCCGGCCGGAAGATGCGGCGCGAGGCAGGCGCGCAGGGGCGGCCACCATCGACAATGACTGCTATTGATCTATCGAGATAGCGACGACGCTCGCGGCAGGCCTCAACACAGGACGAACTGCTGATAACGAGACACCGGCATGAGTCTGCCTGGAGGCGCCTTTGCACGGGTATTATCAAATTAGGCAGGAACAACTGGGTGGCTGGCGCAGAGGACGGCCGTGGTGGGTGAAGTTGTGGTACCAGCTCCACCCAACAGATGGGGTACATTGCGGAGACCAAACATTAGGCACTTTTTGGGGTGTTGCGCATTTTTGAGAAAAGGGTAGCTGCTTACAATAAAACTATTGAAAGGGTGGAAAGAAAACCAATAAGACAAGATCCAGTTTGTAGAAATCCTTAGATTCGTGTCGACGAAAATGGTTATCAGGCACCACAACTCACTTTGAAAATCTCCGTTCTCAAGCATATAGCCTAGAAAAAGAGTTTTGAATGTATCTCTGGTTTCCCTTCAAAACGCATAAATCTTTCGCCTTTTACTAAAGATTTCCGTGGAGGGGAACACTCAAATGAGTATTCGTTTTTTTTTTCGGCCACCACAATGGTGGCCTCCTGATATGAAAACAGAAAATAAGTTAACATTAAGTCGGAGGTTTTCGTAATGTCGGATATCTTATATAGGAAGTCGATGTCGATACATTCTCTAATGTCCCTGGATTTGATGACAATCCCTCTGTTTTTCGCTTGCAAATTTGGTGTAGCCTTTGTCGATATGAAGAAGAGCTTTGATCCATGGATTGCTGAGAACTTCGTGGAAAGAGTGCATTGCACACTGCACAGGGTTCCAAACACTCAGCCAAAGAAGCATTACCTATAGGCGCGAAGTGACCAAGCGTTAACTGGCGTTTTTTAACTGCTAATATCGATACATTTGACAATATCAATAATCGATATCTGATATCGATATCTGCTAATATCGATACATTTGCAAGGGCGTTTTTCAACTTTCAAGTAAGCGTTGTATCCTCACTTTTATTTCTCAATTTTTGTGTTTCCGAAATACCGACTATTTTGTACCAGCTGTCCGTTGTCTCTCTTCCTTCCCACTTCACGTATCGCTCCCGTCGCCAGCTGTCTGGCCGACACGTGCGACCACCGCCGTCGCCGCCGGTATACTGATGACGTAATCACTTTCCGCCGGGCAGCGGCGGCGCCAGGCCGCTGTGCCGGCTCTAGAATCAGAGACGCGTGCCCCTCGTCTAGTATCAGAATTCGTCGGACGAGTGGTGGTCGGGGCACAATTGCACGTCTTTATTGTGTAGAGGTGGGATTTTTAGTTAATAGTCTTTGACAGAACTTAACAGTTGACCTTGTGGTAAAAGCTGGTTGCGGACCTGACCAAATGGTCTGACGCTTTGTACGTCTTTGACGGCCGTACGTTGCGACAGTTGTGGGGAAACTGTACTGTTGAATGTGGTGGCAGGTGGCGTTCTTCAGGGTAGTAGCATAGTTCTACTGTATTTCTCAGTCTTATATATTTGTGAGAAAGTACCGTTGCAAATTAGCGGCATTAGACATGTAGGGAAGATTAAGTCGAACAATGGGATATTGTATAGCTCTGTTATGGTTACAGTGAAGGCTAGGTGACCAAATCAGCGATACAACTCGCGCACAACTGCAGCACAAATATTGATATAGTCTTGGAAGACCAGTTCATTGATCACCTCAATTCACCTCCTCACGCTCACGCACCTTCGCCGATTCTTGGTACGATGTCCACGTTTTCGCTCGTTTTCCATCGTCGTTGTCGTTGCTTAGTTTTCTTTGCTTAGGTTTCGTTCTCACTCGGTTTATTGTTTTCCGGCTCCGTTGCTTGCTTTTTCCCCATGATGTGGAAAAAGCGCCGAAAACAAGATGTCTCGGACTCTGACTCTGACCCGAACCTGACCTCTCCTGATCTCCCAATGGACTCTGACTCCACGGTCACTGATCCTCGCTCGTCCCAGACCTCTGCCCCCGGCACCGACCCTCGCTCGTCCATGACCTCTGCCCCCCGGCACCGACCCTCGCTCGTTCATGACCTCCGCCCCCGGCACTGACCCTCGCTCGTCCCATGCCTCCACTCCCGGTACCGACCCTCGCTTGTCTACTGACCACGCACGGAACCCTGGCTCACCATTGGCCACGACATCTGACCAATACCTGGATTCTAATGGCTCGTTTCTGGTGATTAAAAGCCTACGGACGACAATGTCTCGTTCCGCAAAATCAACGTGTTTTGGCCCACCAAACAACTCAAAGGCATCTGCGGCTCATCCTCTCTCCAGATCGAAACTCCGGCAAACGGCACACTCGTTGTCAAGACCGAGACTAACGCGCAAACAAAAAAACTGCTACAGTGTACCAAGTTCTGTGAGAAGGCGGTCACTGTCTCGCTGCACCATGCTCGGAACACCACACAGGTTACGGTTTTCGCCCCGGAGATGAGATTTATGTCCGAGGAGGACATTCTCGAAGGTCTCCGCTCAGAAGGAGTCTCGCACGTTGCGACGTTAACAACTTTCCGTGACGGACAGAGGCGTGACACCAGCCTTCTTGTCCTCACGTTCCAGACAACCACGCTACCGTCTACTTTAGTCGCTGGATACCTCAGATACAACGTACGCGTCTACATCCCGAACCCCCTTCGCTGCTACAAATGCCAAAAATTTGGCCACAGCGTCAAATTTTGTAAGCAAGAGGCCAGGTGCCACAAGTGCGGTGCAGCGCCGCACGACGGCTCTGCCTGTTCTGCACCAGCCAAGTGCCTGAGCTGTGGATCCACAGACCACATCGTGACCTCCACTCAGTGTACCATGTGGAAGAAGGAGAAGGAGATTTGCGCCCTGAAGGCATCTTCCAACATTTCATACCCACAGGCACGTCGCGCAGTAGAAGACAAGACGCCCTCTCCGACTTCCAAGACCCACGCACAGGTAGCGAAAAAGCAAACGGTCACATGTGAAACTCAAACTGAGTCCCTACCTCAGCTCCCTCCCCTCAAACTGTTGGCACCTCTCAGACCAGCCACAGTGGAAACCAGCACCACGACCACCGCTTCCCCGGCCCTTGAGCCACCGCCCGTGACCCGGTGCGCCAGCACTCGGCCCGGCCGTGACAGGCTCACACCGCAGGCTATGGTTCGTTTGGGCTCGGCCCATACAGACCGCCGGCAGGAGAGCGGCACACGACCGGCCCGTGACGACCAGACTCCCAAAATACAGCCCTCACCTCAAGCCCCACAGCGTACTAATACGAATCAGGAGCGGCCGACACGTCCTGCTATACGTGTAGCATTGGGTCGGGCTCGATCCATCTCGTTTCCTCGTTATATTCAACCAATAGCCCACCATTGACTTGTCTCTCTGCTAGATATATAGACATATATACTGTATAATACAGTATATAGAAGATAGTATATATAATATATAATTGGTATATAGTATATAGTATATGGTATATATATATATATATATATATATATATATATATATATATATATATATATATATACACATATAAACATATAAATATAGACAAGACATATACGAAAACGATCATTATCCAATTTCCTTCGTCCGACATTTATACCCCAAGGCAAAACATCTTCCATACATCAGCACTGCCCTCATTACTCGATAATGATCACCCATATCTGTTACGGCTACTTTTCATTATTTACTAAATATTTCGTTTGAAACGAAACAAACTCGCCATTTTCCTATGACCGACACTTAAACATATTTCAATACAAATGATTCATCACAGGCACGCAATGGTCCGAGTGGGCCGAAGTGCCTTAAATTTAACAAAAGGAAAAAGGTTCATTGATAAGACCTTACTTCTACAGGATCATTTATATAGGTCTTATCGCGATCATTCTCCCGAATTTTCGCGTGTCTCAAACCACGATGAAGAGTTGTGGTGATCTCTCTTGAGCGGGAAGTGGATTGATTGTCCTCTGTTGCGGAGGACTCTCAATCGTTGAAGACCGTTCCGCAACTTGCCTTGGCTGGTTACGGGGGAGAGATCACGTTCTGAGTGGTTAGATCCTCCTTTTCGATCTGGATTAAAATGTTGATGATGCGATAGTATTGGTTTTACCATGCGCTTTACCGTTCACCATAATTGTTTGTTATGGTGAACAGGTTGAGCATGTTGGTTTTGGCCGGGGCCAGGTCACCGGTTTTCGAAATCCATTCTTCCCTTTTGAAGTTTTCGCCTCCCAGTGCGGTAACGACTGATTCGGAACACAATTATCGAGTAACAGTTCATATTTATATTTGAATCAGAAAACGTGTACATTTTTGGTAGTTGTTCTTGGGGGGGGGGGGATGTTTAGCAGAGGTTAATTATTTCTGAATGTATATAGGTAATTACATGTTCATGAAGACAGCAGCGTATTCGTATTCAAAGTTACTCCGATTTCGCCCAAACTTACACACGATGAGCCCGATGGCGTCAGTACACAGTCTATGAAGTTATACGCGCATATCATAAACCGTTTGACCTACAGAGGCCACCGTATGTCAAAAAGGTAAAATACGGGGTACCCCATAACTTCTCACCTAATTGACTTAGACAAACGATTCAAATGTCAAAATACTCGGAACAGGGTGAGGAACATAGACACACCGAGATTCGACCAGTCTAGGCCACTGTTTGACCTCAGTTCACAAATGTCTCCGTTTTCAATGGGTGATAAATATTTGTTGCGCGGTACCCATATGAAATCCTGTAAGTTCGAAATTGATCGGCCTAAAACTGTGGCGGTGGTGCGACCGCAAACATTTTTGGAGGTGGGGTCACTTGACCTGGTCTGTTGAACTGACCTGAGATGACCCGAGGTATTTTTTTTAAAACATGATATGCGCAATTGATGGTCGAACAGCTGTGCCAAAAACGGCGGCGCGCAGCGCCGCCGTTATTTTATCGCTATCCTCGAAAAACCTTGGGGGGGGGGCGTCTAAACGCCCCCCCCCCTCACGGCGCGGGTTAAGGAAGAGGTATATTTGACCCGTTTAATTGACATATTGGATAGGCGCCCCTCTGGATCATGCCGCTCCCGTCACCGAGGAAATATGCCGCCCTCGGGCCTGCTTTACACATATAGGGTGTGTCATATTGACAACTTTTTTCTCAGTTCAAATTCTTCCGCTGATTTTCCTTGTCCCTGTGTCCATGGAAGCCCATTGGTGTGATTCTTTCCCCCCTGTGTTGAAAATTCGAGCGGCGAAGGCGGAAACAATTTCCATGTTTTCGGTGGCGCCCGGCGGTGCAGTCTCCATGTTGTATGTAATGCACACGGTCACACTAACACCAGCCGCGCGAGCGATCGTCGGCCCGTGACGACTGACACCGATTGGCGGTTAAAATTAAATCATCATTTCTGGTATAACCAGGGGCATTTCGATGCAATCGTTGGTGGACTTCATGTTTTGAGACGGTTTTACGGACTTCATATGTTCAGTGGCCTCTTTCAAGAGGTTCTCCGCTGACAGCTGTCGCAAGGTCAGCTCGGACGGGGAGAGGGAAATGAGAGCGCGGGAGGACAAAGGCGACGACGCGAAAGGGATCTAGGATGTCACCTCCGTCGACTCCACCAGGCGTCCGCTGTCTCGGGCACGCATTGGCGCCTGAGGCACGCGCGCAGGCGACGTGCGCGTGCCAGTTTGGTTTCGACTGCAGCGTGAGTGGACGTGAGGTTGCACTTCATTGTGAATCAGACCATCCGTGCACCAGTGATGCCTTTGCGTAGCAAGGCAAAACATTTTTCCATCGGATCTCCTAGCGTCTTACCGGTAAATCACCTGCCTACGAACAGACGTTGTGAATTACGTAAGGCTGCTGGCAGAAGAAACAAAAAGTGAGCGGGCAACTACTGCATGTTTGCGTAAAACAGCAGAAGCGGTGATTGCAATATGGTCGAGTGAGGGTATACCCATAATCCAAGCGCATAACGTGTTCGGAAGATCAAGCAAGCCTACGAAATATTTCACCGATTGAATAAGACGCCCAAAAGAAACCGGGACGCAAAAACGAAACAAATTATTTCAGAAGAGAAACTTTTCAACAAGATATTTGACATCTGCCGATATTAAGCCGATCATAAGCCGATAGATATTTGACATCTTGACAGCTGCCGCTGCAAGGATCTGCGAAGCTGCAACTGCCCACTGTCGAGCGGCGTGCCGCCAGCGGAGATCACATTGCTTCGAGACCAGAGAGGAGCCCGCAAGATGAAACTGGGTGGCGTAGACTACGAGGAGACGAGCAGGCGACGCAAGACTGCAAATCTCAGGCAGAAACGGGAGCGGGACGAGGGACGCGATGATGCAGATCAAGCTGGCCCCTTCCACGTTCGTGCGTCTCTCACCATCGACATCGACGAGGCTGGACAGGGAGACTCACCAGCGACGACCGACACTAACGACGGCAGCAATAAGGCTGCCGCAAGTGAATCCGGGATGTCAGACTTCATCCAGGAGCCGAACAACGATGATCTGACAAACACTGCACTGGCAGCCGACAGGTATGGCTTGTCTAACCGTGCTGTAGCGGCTGTCATCAACGGCTTCCAAATGGATATCAGCCGGGTGTCCAGCGGCAAAACAAAGCTGTTGGTCGACCCGAAAAAAAGTTTGGAGGGAGCGATGCCGGGTAAGACAAAACGAAGTGGCGACGCGGGACCAACAGCATAGAGGTGCTGAGCTCAAGACCCTGTACTTTGACGGACGGCATGATCAAACAAGCACCGGCCGAGGCGGCGACAAGGCAGCTGAGAAACACGTTGCTGTGGTGGCGGAACCAGGAAATGAATATGTCATCCCCTTCACGCCAGTTTCTGGTAAAGTCATTGATCAAGTCAATGAACTGATAAACGTCGCCACCGGCTACGGAGAGGAGACTCCGTCCGCGTCCTGGGCTGCGATGGCGCGGCTGTCAACACGGGCAGATCTGGCGGAATTTGCCGGCTCTTCGAACTCATTCAAGAAAAAAGCGTTCCATTGGTTTGTCTGCCAGTTACACTGGAATGAGCTCATGCTGAGGGAGGTGTTCCGGGAGTTGGACGACAAAACCAGCGGACCAGGGTCATTCACGGGACCGTTAGGCAAGGCGGCCAGCGGCTCCGTGCACCGGCTCTCTCCCGTGAAGTTCCGCCCGGTGAGCGGCCCAGAGCTGGCGCTGCCGGACAGCGTCATCGCCGACCTCAGCAGCGACCAACCCCTGCTGTATCAGCTCAGCAGGGTTTTGCAGACGGGTAATATCGCTCCAAAGGAGGCGTGCAAGAAGATCGGTCCTCTGAATCGGATCGGTCCTCTGAGCAAGGTAAGTTATATCAATTTTATTTCTACTTTGCACTCCAACTATGTGGGCTTCAAAGCCCTTCACTCCCCGCGCATGTCTATCTAGAAACCCACAGGTGCTTCAAAAATGTAGCCATTAATGCCCGCAAGAGCCCGTAAGCGTAAAAATCCTGTTGCCTGCCTTTTGTTTCGATTATTCATATGCACTGTTGGCTTGACATGTTCGTTTGTATTTGATCTAGCGGTTAAAAAATGTAATGCAATCTTCCAATGAGATTTGAAATAAGTAAAACTTTCAAAACTCATCAAATACAAACTATTGGTTCGAGCTCCGAAAGTCCGAAAAAGCCCTGCTGTTTTTAAATCTGCAGCTTCTGGGCATTTTAAATATAACTCTCTTACAGAGTTTGCGCTCTTTCTCCAGGTGCACGGCTGCACGGCTCCTCCGCCTG
Source organism: Chirona hameri (assembly GCA_036785665.1). Classification (NCBI taxonomy): domain Eukaryota; kingdom Metazoa; phylum Arthropoda; class Thecostraca; order Balanomorpha; family Balanidae; genus Chirona; species Chirona hameri. Next base: position 27,593 of record JAXIVJ010014595.1, read on the forward strand.
TATATGTAGTGTATATCGGCACCGAGACGCCTTCAGCGAACCTGTGCCTGATAGTGCAGTACCTGGTGCGCCACTACATTCCTGTATGGTTTCGCATCAGAAGCCACAGCAAGTGCACCGAGGGTCCCAGCAACCTGCTGTTCAGTCTGCAGCTGCTCCGAGACCTGCCGCAGCCGCTGCCGAGCATAATATGGCCCGTCATCCAGCGCAACGCTTACTGGTCACACCCGGAGGCGTTACTGCTCGCCATGGTAGCAGATCCGGTCGAGCAAGTCTGTGCGCGTGCCGTTAAGAGTATACGGCAATGCCGGCGGCAGTCGCAGGAGCAAGTGCGACCCTACGCCTTCCGGCAGTAAGCATGGCGGCAGAAGACATCACACAGCTGATTGACTGGCAGGCAGAGCTCGTCACGGAGCCTCCACTGGCAGCTGACCTCTCTGACGCCGCGCTGCTGGATATCGTGCAGACACCGCTGCAAGTAGATCACTATCCGGTATACACTGTTGCCGTAGAACGCGCAGTGAAGGTGGTGACTGAAGCGGCTGTGACAGTGGTGGGTGAGGAACAGCGCCCCGGCTTCATCTGCAGCCGCCTTCGTCACCGCCAGCAGCTTGCCACCGTCGTTAGCAAACGGTCGTGGTCACTGGATGCATGAAGTAAGACCTTTGTGAATAATGGCTAGCGATGCTGTATCGTTTGACTTATGAGCAATATGTGCGACCGTTGGCCAAATGGAAAGTCCTGCCCTGCTCGCTATACGGTGTCTGTCGCCGTTAGCAGACAATGGTGCGCGCGGCTGGTGTTAGTGTGACCATATGCATTACACCCAACATGGAGATTGCAACGCCAGGCGCCACAGAAAACATGCAAATTGTTTCAGCCTTCGCCGCTCGAATTTTCAATACAGGGGGAAAATAATCACACCCATGGGCTTCCACGGACACTGGGACAAGGAAAACCAGCGGAAGAATTTGATCTGTTACTAGTGACACATCCTACACAATCCTGGATCCGCCACTGGGTCAAATGTAAATTTGTCTAGTAAGTTGACGAGAAACCTCACGGACGCTTCGCTGAGTTCGCGCCCGCTCGGTAATCACTTCTTACAGCCGATGCAGGAACACGCGGGGCGGGGGACATCCTTGTATTGAATGCCCGCCATGGTCCTGTGGGGGGCATTTGCCCCTAATCCCCCCTTGGATCCGCTAATGGTAAAAACCAGACAAACCCAGTTTTACCTCTTATGTCGCTTTCAAACATTTGTGTAGTTGAGTTCATGCTGAGTCTGATCTCGACTAGTTGGAAATGCTAAAATTGTGAGACCTCTACTCATAGCACTCATACAATGCACCGGGATAGGTACCTAAGCATGGTGCAAAATGGGTGTCAGATTTAAAATTGGGACCTGAAATTACTTGAGTCTGGATATGACCTGAGACCAAAGTAGCCATCCTCAGCCATAGTACCTAATGTAAAATGACCTTGACAATGAAAAATATTAACTTTACCTACACATTCACAAAGTGTGAATTTTATTGGCTACATGTTTACAGGGAAAAGGAAAACAACGAAATCCAAGTCCCAGTCACAATAACTCAAATACTGTCGAAATGCGTTCCACGCACTCTATTCAGCGCTATAAACTTTGGCGCCAACACGTGACGTTTTTTTTTTTACTTACGTTGGTTGTAGGAATCGCTCCAGATCGAAAATAGCGCCAGACGCGCCACGCATATTGGAAATGTCGAATACAAAGTCAAGACCCATCATACTTAGGGAGCCATAAGTCAGTCAACACTCAAGATATTGTTTTGACATTTGGTTTGGGCATCGTCCATACTTGGTTCTCCAATATAGATATTCCGGCTTTTTCATATGATTTGATACTTGAAATGATTTTATTGAAGAAAAGAAATTGGAGAAAAACGGAATCCGCCCCCCCCCCTGTTACAAATAGGGGTAGCCAGGAGCCTGTTACAAATAGGGTTAAGGGATGATTACCAGACTGTTTTAGTATCCAGCGTTTTCAAATGGTAATTCAAATTTCCTTTGTTTGGTTTGGTTAGGATAAGGCCGCTTCGGTCCGCTCGAACCATTGCGCAGCCATGGGATGAAGGAGAAGGGGTAAAGTGGTCTAAATGGAACGCCGACCGGGCAACCGTCCATGGACTTACAGGGCCCTTCCCCACAGGGTGAAGCTGCGAGGAGGGCCCAAGCCATGAAGGCGGCCACCACTCCCGGGGGCGGTTCGGGGGCAGTGTTCGTCACGGGCCCACCAACCCCCAGCCCGGCCCGGCCCAGACCCATGAACACCACCCCAGGCCCGGACCTGGCCCGGTCAAATTCATAATATTGAGGCCCAGGCCCGGTCCGGCCCGTTCAGATTAAGCATATCATTATTTTCACAAAATTTTCAATCATTATCCTAGCATATTTACTTGTATACTATAAATGTGAAACAATGAACCAACTATGTATGCTAACAAAAAAAAAACACAGCCACAGCAACAGTGTGTTGCTGTGTAAGTGAACTGCTGGTTAAAATATTTGTGAGCTCTGACCTGAGCTTGTGCGACGCGCGCATTACTTCAAAATTGTCAGGCCCAGGCCTATCCAGAGCCCAGTAATTTCCTTAAAGTTGAGGCCCAGCCCAGGCCCAGCCCATGTCCCATAGGGCTAGCCCAGCGCATGGCGAACCCTGCTCGGGGCCACCACATGCCCGGTGGCCAGCGACCACCAAACCCTTGTTAACGTGGTCGTCACAGAGGATGGAGGACCGGCAGTCGGGAGGATAAAAAGGGATCTGATACCATTATCACATCATAATACCTAATAGGTCTATTGAAGACAAAACAAAAAACAATGGATATATACTCTATACAGCTTCCTTGGGGTAGCCGGTAGCCACTTCTCGCTTATTAAATTGTTGATAGCAAATATCTATTTTTATTCGAAATCGCCTATTGCCGGGTAGGAAGTTGACCAGGAAGTTTAGGTTTGGTTTGGTTAGGATAAGGCCGCTTCCGTCTACTTGGACGATTGCGCAGCCATGGGATGAAGGAGAAGGGGTAAAGTGGGTAAAAATGGACGCCGACCGGGCAACCGCCCATGGACAGGCCCTTCCCCACAGCGCGAAGCTGCGAGGAGAGCCCACGCCATGCAGACGGCCACCACTCCCGGGGGGCAGCTCGAGGCCACCACATGCCCGGTGGCCAGCGACCACCAGACCCGGGGTAACGTGGGCGTGACAAAGGATGGAGGACCGGCAGAGGGGAGGATCAAAATGGATCTGCCCAGGAAGTGAGCAAGGTTTCCTTTTAATCCCAATCGTTTCGATTTGGGTGGCGAACAGACCACCGTTGTACTTAGTTAGGCTGTTGTCCACCAGACGGCGTTACTAGTGTCCGCTGGGCGGCGTTACTAGCGTCGGCTGGGCGGCGCCACTGTTGTCCACTTGGCAGCTTTGTTGGTTGATTTGGTTCATTTATTTATCCTAGTACGGGATGGTTACACTTGTAACTGAAGAAGCAACCCAGTTGCTTAACGATCAAGATAAACTTCGAACGTTAAACGTTAACCATAGGTACAGTAAAGTAAATTTCATTATATACTTTCAAGTTTCAACATAACCTGCCCTAGTGAGTGGTGAGGATACTTGTAGTTGAAGGGATGCTTAACAGATGTCCGTTTCAAGAAGGATCAAATTTCTTGTGATATTTGAACAAAATATATGTATTATCTTAAAGGTTGCCAGAGTTGATTACATTTGCGACATGTCGCGAATGACAATCCAGATGGCGGAATCGTCATGAGATCTATTAATTCAACTGTCTCGATATACCCTATGCTTAAGTGTCAAACGGAAGGAGCATATCCAGAGTCAGGAGACTACAAATAGGCGAATGTTGCCGCCGACAACTCATACTTACCTGGCTCAGGGGACACCGTGATCACGAAGGCGGTTCCCCCAGGACGAGGCCCTTCCATTGCACTTCGGTTGGGTTGACCCCTGCGATTATCCCAAATGTGGATAACTCGGGAGTACTATTTTTGTTAGCGGGGTAGGTTGCGTTCGCGCTCCAACCCTATTTTATATATTCTTTGAAAGTTTTATATTTAGGTCTCCTGTTCGCGCGAAGGTCCGGACAGAGGATTGTTTTTGATCTTGTCACGATTTCCAGCGTGACTTATAGTGTATTTGTATTTTTTTTATACATACCGACACATCCACTCTTTCGTACATTGCATGATGTTATAAAACGATGCACTAGTGGCTATTCCGTGCCCGTCGATATGCTATATGAGATGATCAAGTGATGTAGGAAAAGGATGGCGCAGTGCGGCGCGTCAGCCATTTAGGCGCCGCGCACAGCGAGCTGCATTAGGGAGGGGAAAGGATATCAAGTGGGAGTAAAAAGTACTGTGCAACAATATAAGGTATATACATTAAACAATACAAACTCGATGGAGATGCAAGTGGTATTTCGCTTCGTTCGTCGTTCTTCGTTGGTTGTTTATTTCCGTCTTTGGAATGTGGCGCAATGATAATACAAATTGCTATTTGTATTTCGGCATATCTCTTGCATCTTACAGCGTCAGTGCGTGATAAGCACACGTTCCCCTTCGGCAGTAGGCCATCAACGTTTCGTTTTCTTCATGATTTCCTCCGGTGCACATTACGTGCCCAAATACGTGCTTCAAATGTGGCATTTGTACGGCCTGGCAAAGTTTAGCTGATTTTGGTATACAAACCCGATACGAACAAATAAACATCACTGTATTTCTGAGACAAAATTAGTCCAGAAACATACATTTTCTTTATATTTATCAATTGGGAGTTTTTAATGTTTGTGACCTAAAATTAGTCCAGAAACATACATTTTCTTTATACTTATCAATTGGGAATTTTTAATGTTTGTGACCTGACCTTGACCTGACCTTGACAACAACTTCACTGAAGTAGGAATTTATCGGTACTCGGTAATTTATCGGCTCTTACATGAGGTCGGGTGGTAAAATGACTATCAGTATCGAGTTCTACAAAGATTCAGGATGATATAATTCTTAAAATAATACATAATTCATAAAACATGCATCGTGTGACTCGCGTAGATCTTAAGCGCATGCCGCATATTGACCGTTTGTGGCCTGACCTTGACTTTGACTTTCGCTTGCAGTCTCACTTTTGCTTAAGCGGGATATATATATATATATATATATATATATATATATATATATATATATATATATATATATATATATATTATACCTTCCAGAGCACCTTTGGGCAATAATGATCGCAATCGAAGGCTTATGATGTGAAATATAATCATTAAACTCATGTAGGTACGTCGATTTTGACATTTGACCTGACCGTGACCTGACATCAATTGCACACTTAGTGATGCTTTTATTTTATGACTTTCTTAAAGGAAATAGTTCACCTTCGGATTTTTCTCTCTCTTCAGAACACTATTTTATTATATTTTTTAATGCAGTGTCTTTTTTCTTTTCAAAAATGGTCTTGCATCGCGCCAATGCAGGACAGAAGGTCGTAAATTATCGTACGGTATATAGGTCGTACGGCATATCATTTATGCGCCGCATTCCTTCCCCAAAAAGTCAAATATCTTCGGCTGGAGTCTTTTCAGCCAAGAAAAGTTGCAGATAAGGATTTCTCAACACGGGCTACAAATCTGCTATTTCAGTTAAAAAACCCATGTTGAAGGTGAACTATTTCCTTTAACCCACGGCGTGCTGGGGTGGGGCGTTTGGACGCCCCCTAAGTTTTTTTTTGGAGTTATCTGGCAAACGGTAGCACGCAAACGGTAGCCGTATTGGGCACATATACTTGGGTGCCAATTACGTTCATGCCGTGATTTTTTCCGGAACTTATCAGGTCAGTTAACCAGAGGCCGGATTCCCATGCTGATTTACGAATGATTTTCTTCGTAAGTCGCTCTTTTGAGATTACCATCTCACTACTTACGAAAGTTTTCAACTCTGCCGACAAGTTACGAATTTGGGGATTCCCATCTCTTTCATATATTTCTAAAGGGACTAAAAGCCAATAGCTGCAAGCTATTTTCTGTAGGGAAGAGCAAGTTTCGGTCGCGAGTCAACTGCAGAATTTCGGCCACTTACTCGAGAGATGGTATAATACCGATTTAAGAAAATTCTTACGAAAAAACTTAAGAATTTACGTAAGAATTTCATAGATGGGAATCGATGTCCTTCCCCCTCCCAGGTGTTCGATGACCATAGGCCTACCCAAGGGGAGGGGGATTCCCCCTGAAGGTCCGTACGTGCCCCTTTGGTAAAAAAATGAATGATTTTTTTTCTCGATTTTTTCTTCTCACTCTCAAGATATG
>JAXIVJ010014596.1:0-2500 GCA_036785665.1 Chirona hameri
GGTGTGTGTGTAGGTGTGTGTGTGTAGGTGTGTGTGAGTAGGTGTGTGTGTGTAGGTGTGTGTGTGTAGGTGTGTGTGTGTAGGTGTGTGTTGTAGGTGTGTGTGTGTGTAGGTGTGTGTGTGTGTAGGTGTGTGTGTGTAGGTGTGTGTGTGTAGGTGTGTGTGAGTGTGTAGTGTGTGTGTGTAGGTGTGTGTGTGTAGGTGTGTGTGTGTGTAGGTGTGTGTGTGTGTAGGTGTGTGTGTGTGTGGTGTAGGTGTGTGTGTGTAGGTGTGTGTGTGTGTAGGTGTGTGTGTGTGTAGGTGTGTGTGTGTAGGTGTGTGTGTGTGTAGGTGTGTGTGTGTAGGTGTGTGTGTGTGTAGGTGTGTGTCTGTGTGTGTGTGTAGTGTGTGTTGTAGGTGTGTAGGTGTGTGTAGGTGTGTGTGAGTGTGTGTGTAGGTGTGTGTGATGTGTGTGTGTGTAGGTGTGTGTGTGTAGGTGTGTGTGTGTGTAAGTGTGTGTGTGTGTGTGTAGTGTGTGTGTGTGTAGGTGTGTGTGTGTAGGTGTGTGTGTGTAGGTGTGTGTTGTGTGTGTGTGTAGGTGTGTGTGTAGGTGTGTGTGTGTGTAGGTGTGTGTGTGTGTGTGTGTGTAGGTGTGTGTGTTGTGTGTGTGTGTGTGTGTGTAGGTGTGTGTGTGTGTGTGTAGTGTGTGTGTGTAGGTGTGTGTGTGTAGGTGTGTGTGTGTAGGTGTGTGTGTGTGTAGGTGGTGTGTGTAGGTGTGTGTGTGTAGTGTGTGTGTGTGTGTAGGTGTGTGTGTGTGTAGGTGTGTGTGTGTGTGTAGGTGTGTGTGTGTGTAGGTGTGTGTGTGTGTAGGTGTGTGTGTGTGAGGTGTGTGTGTGTAGGTGTGTGTGTGTAGGTGTGTGTGTGTGTAGGTGTGTGTGTGTAGGTGTGTGTTGTGTAGGTGTGTGTAGTGTGTAGGTGTGTGTGTGTAGGTGTGTAGCTGTGTGTGTGTGTGTAGCTGTGTGTGTGGTAGGTGTGTGTGTGTAGGTGTGTGTGTGTAGTGTGTGTGTGTGTGTGTGTGTAGGTGTGTGTAGTGTAGGTGTGTGTGTGTAGGTGTGTGTGTGTGTAGTGTGTGTGTGTAGGTGATGTGTGTAGGTGTGTGTGTGTAGGTGTGTGTGTGTAGGTGTGTGTGTAGGTGTGTGTGTAGGTGTGTGTGTGTAGGTGTGTGTGTGTAGGTGTGCTGTGTAGGTGTGTGTGTGTAGGTGTGTGTGTGTAGGTGTGTGTAGTGTGTGTGTGTAAGGTGTGTGTGTGTAGGTGTGTGTGTGTAGGTGTGTGTGTGTAGGTGTGTGTGTGTAGTGTGTGTGTAGGTGTGTGTGTGTGTAGGTGTGTGTGTAGGTGTGTGTGTGTAGGTGTGTGTGTGTAGGTGTGTGTGTGTAGGTGTGTGTGTGTGTGTAGGTGTGTGTGTGTGTAGTGTGTGTGTGTGTAGGTGTGTGTGTGTAGGTGTGTGTGTGTAGGTGTGTGTGTGTAGGTGTGTGTGTGTAGGTGTGTGTGTGTAGGTGTGTTGTGTGTAGGTGTGTGTGTGTAGGTGTGTGTGGTGTGTGAGTGTGTGTGTGTGTAGTGTGTGTGTGTGTAGGTGTGTGTGTGTGTAGGTGTGTGTGTGTAGGTGTGTGTGTGTGTAGGTGTGTGTGTGTAGTGTGTGTGTGTGTAGGTGTGTGTGTGTAGGTGTGTGTGTAGGTGTGTGTGTGTAGGTGTGTGTGTAGGTGTGTGTGTGTCGTGTGTGTGTGTGTGTAGGTGTGTGTGTGTAGGTGTGTGTGTGTAGTGTGTGTGTAGGTGTGTGTGTGTGTAGGTGTGTGTGTGTAGGTGTGTGTAGTGTGTGTGTAGGTGTGTGTGTAGGTGTGTGTGTGTGTGTGTAGGTGTGTGTAGGTGTTGTGTGTAGGTGTGTGTGTGTGTAGGTGTGTGTGTGTAGGTGTGTGTGTGTGTGTGTAGGTGTGTGTGTAGGTGTGTGTGTGTAGGTGTGTGTGTCGTGTAGGTGTGTGGTGTGTGTAGGTGTGTGTGTGTAGGTGTGTGTGTAGGTGTGTGTGTGTAGGTGTGTGTGTGTAGGTGTGTGTGTGTAGGTGTGTGTGTGTAGGTGTGTGTGTGTAGGTGTGTGTGTGTGTAGGTGTGTGTGTGTAGGTGTGTGTGTGTAGGTGTGTGTGTGTAGGTGTGTGTGTAGGTGTGTGTGTAGGTGTGTGTGTGTAGGTGTGTGTGTGTAGGTGTGTGTGTGTAGGTGTGTGTGTAGTGTGTGTGTGTGTAGGTGTGTGTGTGTAGGTGGTGTGTGTAGTGTGTGTGTGTAGGTGTGTGTGTGTAGGTGTGTGTGAGTGTGTGTAGGTGTGTGTGTAGGTGTGTGGTGTGTGTGTGTGTGTGTAGGTGTGTGTGTGTAGGTGTGTGTGTGTAGGTGTGTGTGTAGGTGTGTGTGTGTAGGTGTGTGTGTAGGTGTGTGTGTGTGTGGTGTGTGTGTAGTGTGTTGTGTAGGTGTGTGTGTGTA